>JAHWFO010075106.1:616036-626116 GCA_023313115.1 Rhysida immarginata | reverse complement strand
TGAAAGGAAAAGTTTGTGCAAGTGTAATTATCCCGGGCAACGCCGGGTAACTCTTCTAGTTCTCTATAATTCTCGGGGTTCGTTTGGGCTCTTAGCTCATATGCCGCTCTTGTCGCCGTTCTAGTGCATGTTCCTTCCCCTCTCTTTGCTCTTGCTCGTCTTAGTACCTCACTGTCTGTCTCTTCACCATCCTGGTCTGACATATATGGGTCTATCATTGTTTCTTGGTGTTCTATTGCCTGTTTATGTTCTTGGTGGGTTTGTTGTATTTCTACGTATCTTTTCGATCTGTGCATTGCTGCGTATCTTTTCAAGCGGTCAGCGTGTACTGTCTGACTTTTCTGTCCTTTCAATGTCTGTATTTCGTAATTGACTTCATTCAGTTGCTTTATAACTCTGTACAGACCCAAATATTTGTATGAGAGCTTCTTCTTCCTATCACCCTTGCGTAGCAGCCATACTTTGTCTCCTACCCGGTAGTGTTCTTTTAGTCACCTGTCACCATCGATTCTATCTATTTTTTGTTTCGTTGCCTCTGACTAATCTGCTGTGCAATTTCCCTTGCTCCAGCTAGTCTCTTAGTTAATGCTGATTTATACTGCTCGTAATCTGTTTCTTGAGTGTCAGCTTTTAGATGCTGACTGTTCAAGGTGACCGGGTCAAATCCATACGTCAGGTAGGCTGGGATTCACCGAGGTTCTCGTGTGTGGCTCTTCTTATCGAGAACAGTGCCACGTCTAGCATCTCCACCCACTCTCTCAGGTGGTTCTGGCACAGTGTCCGCAGCGTTTCCACCAGCGTTTGATTCAGTCGTTCGCATATCGCATTGGAAGAGGCGCAGTATGCTGTTGTCGGTCTGTGCGCTACTTTGAGATCCCGATATAGGAGCTGGAGAACTTCGGACATGAAGTTCTGTCCCCGATCCGTGATTATCGTTTCCGGTATGCCGTATCTACAGACTATATTCCAGAAGAGGTCTTTGGCTATTGTTGCTGCTGACTGTTAACTTAGGGGTACGGCCTCCGGGAATTAGGTAAACACATCTAATATATATCTAAGGCCATATCTAGACGTTTCTGTCGGTCCTATCGCATCCATGGCAATTGTCTGGAATGGCAGTTATCCCTTCCTGGTATGGCGCTCTGCCTCGGTTTTGTTTCGCACATTGGCAATTTCGACATTGTTGTACATATTGTTTAATATCTCTTAACATTCCAGGCCAGTAATACGTTTGTTAGATCCTGTTCTGGGTTTTCCGTATTCCCCCGTGGCCTGCCAAGCAACTGTCTTGTGCATCGCTGATCACTTCTGTCCTCATGTCTCTCCCGATACATATTCTTTGTCTGTCTGCCTCTCTGTGGTCTTTAGCTAGATGCATCAGCAGCTAGTTAATTATCCTGTATGCTATTTGTCGGTGGGGTTTATCCTTGACTGCGGCCAATATCCCCTTTTGTTTGATCCTTTGTATCCACGGGTCTGTCTGCTGTGCTCATGCGAGTTCGCTTTCCTGATCTCCCTCTTCGGCTAGGAGTGCCGTTGCCTCCTCCCAGCTGTCCTGACGTGATAAGATATCCGCCACGGAGTTCCTTCTTCCGGCGATGTGGGCTATGGTGATATCAAATTCCTCTATCTCGAGCGCCCAGTGCAGAATCCGTTGGTTTGCTCCACGGATCCTCTCTCCTGAACACCAGTGGCTTGTGGTCGGATAGTATGTGCACCTGGTATCCCAGGATGATATTTCGGAAATGTTTCAGTGCCTTAACTATTGCCTTAGCCTCTTTTTCAATAACACTATATCGACAGGCTGCCCCGTGGAACTTGGCGCTGTAATATGCTATTGGCTGGAACACTAGTGCTGTTTTCTGTTGCAGGACTGCCCCCATCACTTCATCGGATGCGTCCATGTGCATGAAGAACGGGCGGGAATAATCTGGTGACCCCAGCAACAGTGCCGTCGTCAACATGGACTTCGCTTCTCTAAAAGCTTGTTGGCACTTCTCGTCCCACCTGAATTTGTTTTCTTAGTGAGGTTGGTGAGCGACGCAACCAACCCTGACAAATGTGTGATGAATTGTCTGTAGAAATTGACCGCGCCAAGGAAACTGCGTGTCTCACAGTACGCGGTGATTTTAACCAAAGGATGGCTGCAACGTTCCCTTTATCGGGGTATATGCCATCTTTGCTTACTTCATGGCCTAAGTATTTTACCTCTGTCTTAGCCAGCTGGCATTTTTCGCAGTGCAATTTTATATTGTATAATTGTAGTCGCTCGTACACCCAGCTGAGGATGTGCTCATGTTCCTCTATTGTTTTTGAATATAGCAAGATGTCATCAAGAAAGACGTACACTCTTTGTCCGATTCTTTCCCGGAGCACGTCAGCCATAAAGGACTGAAACAACTGCGACGAGTTTCGTCCACCCTGGGGCAACCTGTTTAACTGGTACCTGCCACATGGTGTCTGAAACGCATAACAGGGCCACAAGTGGGGGCTATCGGCATTTGGAAAAAACCTGTTTTCAGGTCCAGCATCGAAAATATCTGATGTCCGTTTAATTTCTGGATAATCTCATCTATGATTGGTGCAGGGAAATCGATATCTTCTGTCACTTCATTTACCCTTTGCAGGTCTAGGGTCATTCTTAGCTTGCCATTTGTCTTCTTTACCAGGTGTACTGGCAAGTTCCATGCACTTCAACTGGGTTCTATAATCCTGCTTGCACGTATTGCTGTATCAACTCTTTGTATTGTCTTAGGTATATATTGGGGATCGGGTATTGCCTGATGAAGATGGTTTTCTCTGTGTGTATGTTATAGTTCCCCTTACAGCCTCGTATGCCTGTCATCTCTTGCATGCTCTCTGTGAAGCAGGTCTGGTACCGGTTTGTAAGTGATTCTAGTTGATTCCTTATCTGTGTATTGCCTTGCTCTCTGTCCTCAATGTGCGCTAGCTATACTGTCATCGCGTGTTCTTTCCTTCTTCTCGCCTGTGTGTTCTCCGTTATGTAACCCTGTGCTAGCTATACTGTCATCGTGTGTTCTATACTGGTCTATCATTTGCCTCTGTAACTGCTGTATCTGCTTTTCTAGCTTTTCTATCTGAGTGAGAGTGCCGGTCTGTTCCACTTTGGAATGTGTTTGAACTGCATCCTTTATTGACTGGGGTTGGATGTATACTCATGGGGCTGTAAATCTGGTCGCAAGCCCTGTTGTAACCTTTCCATTAGTAACTGATCTCTGTCCCTCTTCTGTAGCACTTTGTTTTCCTTTGCGCTATCGAATAGTGCCACTAGTCTAGTTGCAAAAGCAGCTACTCTTTCCTCTGGTCTTTGAAATAACTCCTGCAGGGCCTGGTCGTCCTCCTCGGTCCGTGAGGTAAAGTTCTGTGTTAGGAGCTCTACTAATTCCGCATAATCCACATTCGATTGGATGTCTAAGTCTTTTATGTGCTCTGCTGCTGGCCCTCATATCCGTTGCAGTGCTGCTGCCATTTTTAGCTCCTCTGGCCACCCCTGCAGTTGTCGTATCTGTTTTGTGAGACGTAAGAAGTCCTGTATTTTCAAGGACCCTGTCTCTCCTGTAAACGTCGGCATATTGCACTCGTCTACAATTGGCATGCCTGTGTCTATTGTCATATTTGTCCTATTTGCTCTACCACTTCTACACTTATTCGCTGCGTGCTCGTGACTTATAGTTTGGCTAACATGCAATAACCCCGGGAAGACCTACCCACTCGCAATAACTGAATTTTGCTATTCTAGTCTGCGTTACAGCGTACGTAATTTATCACGGCACCATTTGTGACGTAAAGCGGGTGCTGGTTACTACTTCCTTTACAACCCTCACTCTGTTACGCACTTTATATATCTAATGATTTATGTCCGTTATCAATACCTGACCTTACTCACGGCTTCATTCGTTACCAACTATAATAAATGAGAGTGATGTTACCTGACACCCTTTGGTGCTTTCTAAATACCGCTCTACCAATTAGTACCCCCAACCAAGTATATTAACCTAAATCTATCTATATATATAAAGATGGACGTTTGTTTGTGGGTATGTTTGTTTGCTTCTTTGTTATGCAAATCTCTAGTTTTATTCCAATCTTGATGAAATTTTGCATACTTGACCTTCAATGCATGGGGAAGGTCACTGTCTACCTCAGATTTTAAAAAAATAATAAGTATTGATAAAAAATCGATATTCATGGTTAGGCAAAGTTTGTGCAACAATACTTATCAACAATGGTTTGAACACGCAATTCACAAACACACTGCACAGAATAACAATATATATTTCATGACCAACAATGCAAGGAAAATTTTGTGTAACAATAGATTTCAACAATGGTATCAACATGCAATACACCAATGTTATGCAAGGATCAATAATAAATATCTCATGATCAGCAATGCAAGGCAAAGTTTGTGCAATATAGATAAGTTTCAATTTGTAACAATGCATAGAATTCTTCTTATTCAGGCTTTTCTTAGAAAAGAGAGTTCTTAGTACATAACAATTTCTTGAAAATCTTTAAAAATGATCAGTAACTGCAGATAATATAGAGTTAGCATACTATTGAGAAAAAGTGGAGAGACGAAAGAGGAAGCAATCCTTTAGCTCCGTGATCTATTGAGCAAATGGTAACCGAGTAAATAGAGGAATCAGCGACTGCTAGACTACACAAAGTGATGAAGACTACTCAAGACATCGAGAGAAGAGTGAATTGCAACAACATCAAGTGTACACCTAAAGTAAGATTATGAGAGGAAGAAATTATTTAGACTAGCAGTGGCATCTTTGGAGAGGTCCATCCATTGTGAGTCTTTAAAAAAATTATTTTTCAAATTTTCATTAAGAATTTTTCTGTATTAATTCTAAGTGTTTTCATAAGTTTATTTTTAAGATATTGCAAAATTTAGTCAAAAAAAATCCCAGCCACACAGGGGGTTATCACCTACCTTATTTGGTAGCTCATCAGATCCAAACATTTCATGAAAATACATTTTGACTATATTCCCACAGAATGTGATATCACCTATATTCTGTGGAAATGTGTATTTTTTTGAACTGCTGATAATGCGATGAGTGAACGTTCGTTTCCAAGAATTATTAATAATGAGCATAGAATGATGATGAAGTGAGAGGACATTAATAATGCAGTGTCTATTGAAGAGGCAAAGGAGTCACGCGTGTCTTCCTTGAGCTCCCAATCAAACGTCCAGATGACTGGCAAAATATTATGTGTCTGGAAAGGTAAGAGAAAGAACGAGTATTGGTGAAAAAAAGTCTGCAAGAAAACAGATTAAGCTATACGGGCATTTGAAACAAGAGGGTATAAGAGCTTCTACGTCAAGGGCAAGAAAATCTTGAGTTTAAAGTATCTGGTGATGCTCCGCAATGGTGAGGCAAGTCAAGAAGAGATTTGATAAAGTGCCGATATATTACCTAGAATTCCTGTTTTTCGTATTTTTCATAAAATAGATAGTCCCTTTGCTCTGTGTTGTATTGATTGAGTTATTATTTAACCAACTGGAAGTTATAATTTAATATTTTGAGATTGTTCTGTTTACCTACAAGTGTAATTATCCCAGGCAACGCCTTTTACCTCTTCTAGTACTACTCTAAAATGCCAACCACAGCACCATTTGTGAACCAACTCTATTATACCTTAAATACCTACTCTACAGTTACTTACTACTCAAATAGCTCACAGTATCATCACACTCTTAATGTAATAACCCCTCAGCCTTAACAAGAGAATACAATAAATTCAATAATTTTTTTTACTTACCTTGACCCGATATTACACCTGTTACAAGCTATTGCTTCACAGCTATCTAGTTGCATACTTAGTTTCACCACAAACTACTTATTAGTCGTTTAATCCAACCCACTTAACCACTCAGTTATAATTCCTACACTATTACTAATACCCACTAAACCACTTGTTTATCCCTGTAAACTATTCATAACTTATTAGTATACCAACTTCAGTCTGAGATACAATTGTTCAATCTATAAACTTACAAGCTAACACATCCTGTTCCCATTTATACTTGTATAGTGGTCACTTAGCATTTTGCTTCTAATTATTAATTCCCAGTTATTCTTAAAATTAATCCTAACCCTTAGTTTAATCAACAAAAAAAAGCAACATTTCAGTTAATCCTTAGTAAAATTATCCCCATGATTATTCCTTAACCTTTAAACTAATCTTATCCCCTTTCGATTTACATCAGAATGACTTTCTCAGATTCAAAAGAAACAAATTTCTTTTGTAAAAAAAAATGTAATAATTTATTCAAAAGAGAAATATTATTAAATAAAGATGATTTTAATTGCATAAACTCAAAAGGAAAAAGCTAAATTAAATTGCCTAGGACTTTCTACTCTTGCCCCAGTTAAGTTAAAGCAAACAAAAAAAAATAATAAATTATTCTTTTCCCTAGCTCCTTACAACATAATCACATATTAACTCTAAATAAAACAAATGAGCATCAGAATTATATCAAAACGTCTTTCAGTTCATTTAATCAGTGAGTTCTTACTATCGTAAATTTATCATTAGACATATTGTCTTCTGTATAACGTACTTATGAATCTCTCACTGAATTATTATCACTCTCCTCCTATTAATCAATATTCAGTCAATGCGGGGCCCATATATTATACTTAGAACTTCTACTTATCTGAACTTTTCCCTTGTTGCACCGTAGATATTTCTACCGCTGACCGTTGTGACATTCGCATACTCTGCCTGTGAATGGGTCTCTACAGGATGTCTGTCTCTGGTACTGCTGCGATGGCTCCCATCAATTGTAATGCTCTCTGAGCTCTGCTTGCCATGGTGGTCCGTGTTGCGTAGGCCTACTGTCTTCGCGCCCAGCTCCTTGGCTCCCTGCCACTCAGCTGCTGCTTCAGACTCGGTTGGTGATCTCCTTCGTGATTTGATCGGAGTCTACCGCTACATCTTCCTTTTGTTCGGTGAAATAAAAATAATCAGGGATACCTTCTGATACGTCCTTTCACTCTGAAAAATCTCTTGGTTCTCTGTCAATCTCAGTCTATTTTCTTTTCCATTTCTTGTCTTCTCCGCTTTCTTGGCCTTGTTTTTCTTTTGTTCCCAGGGTCAATTCCTGGAACTCAGTTTTGGCATCGCCTGTTGCCTGGACAATGCCTCTCCCACACTTCTGTTCATTGTTCTGTGTCTCTCTCTCCTCTTAATCCTCTAACAATGGTTCGATAGGCCTATTACCTTATCATCGTTTAGTTTTAATAGTAGTCACACTTAGCTTACATTTTTTTATTTCTTTATTTTACATTTTCTCAAATAATAAAAGAAAAATTCTACAAATGAAATATTGTTTGTATCTATTCGATCTGTTTTTGTCATACTGACATTACCCTTCTTATTTCCCTCCATCATTATTACTTGGATAAATACTTCATTTTACTCTTATTAATTGTTGCTATAACTACCTCTCCTGTTTTTCCCAACGTTTTCTTTTTTCTTTTTTATTTCTCCCATCATGTCTAACTTTAAACTTCTCTATCTCCCTTAATGCTGAGTATGTACTATTTCTACATTCGATTTCTAAACACAGATATGTGAAACTTATATTACATATCTGTAGTGGTGGGACGTGTGGAATATCACATAAGATATTACGCACGTGCCATCACAAACAAATGAGCATTTTTTCTGTGAAAGAATTGAGTAAAAGTGTACTGATTTAGTTAAACGAACAATGTCACACTAATTGTACAAATGATTGGTGTTTCAATAAGGATAAATCATTTCATAATTTCCCCAAAAATGAAGAGTGCAGGAAACTGAAGCATAAAAATCAAAGGATACCTTGTACTTTTATTTCAGGTTGGGTTTTTTTTATTATTGTTATAAAGTTTTGTTATTATAATCAAAATACGTATTCCAAATATGCATCACGTTTAGAAAGAACATTTATAACTAATGGGATTTTTAATACATTTTTCAATAGATTACAAAACACAATTTTGTGAATTGATCACTTACCTTATTTTCAGAAAAAAGACACCAAATGGAAAGGATGTCTTGACTGTAGATGCTTTTCTTTCAATAATTAATTGGAATACGAAGAAGCGAAAATCACCCAAGAAATGAACCTTTATGCAAGAAATATTATGTTTTTTGTTATCTTGTTTTAAAATTTTGTTTACCTAAATATATTTAATGTTGAGAACGTTTTAATTTTATATTTTCATTTAATAATATAATTTTATTTTGTACCTAATTTTAGTGAAACTGGAGGAAGCACAAAATAAAAAAGAACACCACCCAGAAGAAATAACAGGCAACGCTGAGAAGCGTTGCTCAGGAAGCCTCTTTTTCGAACTGATTCGATGGTGGTACCCTTGGACCGTGCACTTGGTCCATGAAGCCACAGATTAAAAACACAGCACTGAGACTCGTTTGCAGACAAGTCAGTTGCTGACTACAATCTTAGCTACTTACACATGATGCCATTGGAAATGCTTTTATATTTAGACAATCGTTATAAAACATGGCTAATGACGAAAATTATCAAAAAAGGTGATATAAAGTCCATCCATGGAATAAAAGAAGAAATAATTTTGGCAAATACCGTATTCTGTATAAAAAACTCAGGTGCTATCCTGAAAAATTTTTTCAATACCTACGGATGTCGATAAATACATTTGGTCACCTTTTAGAAGATATTGAGGCAAAAGTAAAAAAAAATTGGAATAATTTACACGATGACCCTATATTTCCAGAAGAACATCTTGTTGTTACATAGTTAAATCAAATTTGACAAATCTCATCATAATATTTAATTATTCTAATCCTGGTAATTTAATCCTGAAAAATAACCCTTCTATTTATTCCTTAATGCCGAAACCTGTAGGGTGGTAATGTTTTAACGTTTGAATAGAAACAGCACACAAATGCGAAAATAAGAAGAGATAATTTATTACAAAAAGCATTCACCTCATTTATTTTTTCATCGTATCAAATAAATAGGAAATAATTATATACGAGGGTATCCCAGAAAGTCATGAACCATAATTTTTTGTCACCAACAATGGTACGAATGCGAAACTTAAGATATGCATTCTTTAAAGTTTTTGGAATGTGCTCGCGAATTTTTCGTTTCTTCCAACAGATAGCGTAGTGCAACAATGGAACAACATGGCGTCTATAAGTGATGTACGTTACAAGCAGCGTGTGGTCATTGAATTTCTCACTGTGGAGCAATCAACGGTTGGAAACATTCACAAACGTTTATGTGCAGTTTATGGGGCATCAGCAGTCGCCAGAAGTATGGTTAGACACTGGGCACAGAGGGTGAGACCATCAGTAAGCGGTTTCTGCGGAGCTCCAAGATTTGCCATGGTCAGAGCGGCCATCCTTGGCTGTTATGTGGCTGAGAGAGCTAGGGCATAGGCTTTCTAGTTCTCGAGTCTGACTGGTCGTCGGTTCGAATCCCGCCACGGGCATGGATGTTTGCGTTTGTCCCGGGTTGCACGCAGATATAACTTATGTAAAAGGCGCAATACGATCTTAGTAGTCGACGCCAACAATTCTAATAAACCAACCTTGGCTGTTACACCTGATAAGATGCAGCGTGCTGATGCACTCATTCGTCAGGACCGACGCAGAATGACTCAAAGTTGGCGCTGGAGCTGTCAATCAGCAAAGGAAGTGTGGGTGAAATCATCCGTGCTCTTGATTACACAAAAAAATTACGATGGGTTCCACGCTGTCTTACAGCGGGACACAAAGCTCTGAGAAAAAAAACATTTCTTCTGAGTTGCTTCAACCTTTTGAAGCTGAGGGGGGAAGCTTTCTTATCCCAGTATAGCATGTAATAAAGACTCCCAGGAAAGATTACTCCCTAGTCATTATTATATAATGTAAACTCCCCTGTCAATATTATACAAGGTGTTTCATAATTGGTGTCCTGTCTTGAGTCGTACTCAAGGGGAACAGATTGGGGGAAAATGAATATTGATTATTTGGTTTTAATGTCCCTTAATTCAGAATAAAAACATTTCGCGACCCGGGGGGGGGGGG
>JAHWFO010075106.1:588192-615936 GCA_023313115.1 Rhysida immarginata | reverse complement strand
CCCCCCCCCCCAAAATTAGACAAAAACGGAAAAACTCATCAGAAACTTATTAGAACTTTATTACTTATTAGAAAACAGTACATTTGAAAATGAATGAGAATGAATGAGTCGTTACCCTGAAAAGCTAATGGTCTTGACCCCACTCGTTAATTTTCCAAATGTAGGCCCTACTGTTTTCTAATAAGTATGGTTTTTGTTCATATCGCCTGCCATACCTTTCACTTTACCCACTCGATAAAGGCCAGGGGGTGAGATTTTTTCACCGGGTTTTTTGCTAAACCCACATTTTACATGATGCTCTACAACTTTCTAAATAACACATAGGGTCTAACCCCTACCCTTACAAAATTAAAATTTCCAAAATTTACCCCTTCACCCCCAGGGACGCGAAATGTTCTTATTCGGAATTAGTGGACATCAAAACCAAATAATTAATATTCATCCCCCCCCTACCTGTTCCCCTTGAGCCGTTATTTCGACCTAAAGATGGACACCAATTATGAAATACCCTGTATATATAATTTTAACTCCCCAGTCATTATTACATATATAATTATAACTCTCTCTACATAATTATAACTCCCAAATAAAAATTGGTATAAGTTATCTGAAACTGAAATAATAATTAATAATAATTAAACCAATAAGAGTAGTGATGGCTTCTGAAGTTTTAACAATATTTATTTTGATTAAAGTAAACACAAAAGACATGTAACATCGTGAAATGTCAACATGCATGTAATGTACATGGTGCTTTATTACTAAATTTTGGGTTCAGACGCTGGCACCTATCACATGATTCTATACAGGGTGGACCAAAAAAAACTCGCCACTGAAAATTTCTAAGTCCCAGGACAATAGGTTTTGTAACAATAGGTATATTCAACAATAGGTTTATTCAACCGTAGATTTATTCAGCTGTTATTTGTCACCCATTCACAGCACATCTACTGTTGATTAAACCTACTGTTGATTCAGAAACTGGGCGACAGCCAGGTGGAAACCATCAGTCGTCACAGTGGAAGCATTCCTCATCACCACGACCAAAGAAGCCCGCCAAGTGCGCAGCAATGTGAAAGTGATGCTGACTGCTTTCTTTAACTCTCGCGGTGTGGTAAACCACGAGTACGCACCACAGGATCAAACAATCACCACGAGTACTACAGGGATGTCCTCCGTCGCCTACGTAATGCAGTGCGGCACAAGAGACTGCAGTTGTGGTCAACAGGCAATTGGCGCCTCAAAAACCAAACTTGATTCAGACTTTTTTGGTGAAAAACCAGACTTCCGTGGTACAACAGGCTCCTTACTCTCCAGACCTGGCCCCCTATGACTTTTGGCTGTTCCCCAAACTCAAGAGGCTATTGAAAGGAACGCGATTTCAAACAAGAGAGGACATTATGACTGCAACGACATCCGAGCTAAACTCCATTCCGAAAGATGCTTTCCAGGAATGCTTCCAACAATGACCGCACCACTGGGTGCAGTGTGTGGAGTCCCAAGGAGACTACTTTGAGGGTGATTAGGTTTCCAATGCTCCAGGTGTGTAATTTTTTTTTCTCGGCCGAAGGTCGGATACTTTTTTCACAGGACTAGTACTGTGCAAAACAATGCCACGAGGAACAGAGCTCGGTAAGACAGAGATTAGGACAGTATGGATGTTGCATGGATGTGGAATGTCCCAAAGGAAAATTGCAGCTTATCTTAACCGATCCCAGTGTGTTGTTAGAAGTGTATTACAACGGGGAATTGATGGGAAAGCAAAGAAACGAACAGCAAGGAAAAAAATCTTAAGCTCTTGAGATAAATCTCATATTCGATGACTGGCAACTGGAAGCAATGTTTCTGCTGGATGCATTATAGGCGTACTTTCAGATGACTGCTCTCAGTGCACTGTTGGACGGGTTCTGCAACAATCTCCAAACATTGTCTACAAATAATTTCTACGAAAACCACCTCTAAACCGAGCTCACAAAAATGCAAGATTGGAGTTTTGTAGAGAAAAACTCTCATAGACTCACGAGTGGTGTAGTGGAACTCCACCACTCTCCCTAACTGCGATTGGTTGGCCTTCTCACCCTGCATATGATTACATTGTTACTTACTTTCCTGGACAATCCACTACATAAATTGTTAAAAAATACCTAAAAAAATAAACTTTCAACGTTTTTATGATGAACAGGATTAAAGAATAGAATCTCTTCTATTCCCCGTGATGCACAAGCAAAATCATCAGCCATTTTTTTTGGTGGTGAGCCTGATCTAATTGCAGTTCAGCAGTTTAAAAGGTGAATTTTTGTTTTGATAGAAATAAAGTTTAACTAGCTCATTATTATGTTTTATTAAATATGCATTTAGGGACCATTAAAAAGTTTATGAATTGCATTTCTTTATAAAGAAAATAAAAGAACTAATTACTCATAGCACTTGCAGCACGATGTCCTATTGTGATTAGGCTTCGACCAATCGCAGTTAGGGAGAGGATAGCTGGAGTTTTACTATACACAGTGGTGTTCACTGATGAAAAGAAATTCAACCTTGGTAATCCCGATGGATGGGACTATTATTGGCATAACATCAGAGAAGATGAACAGCTTAAACTGAGTCATCAAATGGGGGTGGCTCAGTAATGGTTTGGGGGGCGTTTTCGGCTTAGGATAAAAGTGATATGGTAGTGATCAATGGACGCATGGACTCTGTGAGATACAAAGTGTTGCTGGAAAGTCAACTTTCAAGCTATGGTGAATTTCTTGGTGGAGATAACTGGTCTTTCCAGCAAGATAATGCTCCATGCCATCGCTCCAACCTTATGAAAAAAGGGTTTCAAGAGCAGCAGATAAATGTTTTATCTTGGCAGTCACGCTCTCCAGACCGCAACCCAATTGAGCATGTATGGGGAAAACTAGCACGTCATGTTTATAAAGATCATAGGCAATTCAAAACTACTCAAGAGCTCACCACTGCAATCATGGAAGGATGGGAATCTATCACCATTGAGTACTTGCATAAACTTGTCGATTCGATGCCAAACAGGATGTTTGAAGTCTTAAAATAAATGGAGGACCAACAAAGTACTAATGTGTGAAAAGTAATTGCCATATTTCTGTTTTTTAAGGGTGAGTTTATAATTTTGTCCAAGCGAAATTATGAGTTTATTTCATTGTTCACAAAATTTTCAAAATATACGAATGACAATCAGCAAAGTGGTAAATTTATGTTTGAAAAATGATATGTAAAAAGCTGATGTAGATTTTTTTGTTTTTAGTAAAGTTCGGTTAAAAATTCATGTGAGTTTATAATTCTGTCCAGCACTGTAATTCGTTATTCACAATGGCAACGTTTCTTTTGAATGTCGAAAATACGCTTTCTCTCCTTTGCTTTTCACATCAACAGGATATTTTTGATTACTCAAATATTCGTAAATGTCCTAGAATTCATAATGGGAATATGCACTCTCTTAATGATTTATTTGGTTTTCATCCATTTCTGAAAATTTATATATATATATATATATTTCAGGCCTCGTTAACAACTCGAACTGGCACTTCCAAACCTCTGGAATCATGTTTTTCCGTCTGATCAACTTTTTCCAATTGCATGAAACGTTTTCACTATTTAGATTCAATGTAAGCTGATTATTAAACTGTAATAGTGTGGGTTAGGTTGATCAGCATGGGTAAAACTATTTACAATTTAAGAATATTTATGGTGTGCCCAAATGAAAAGGAGACTAATGTTATATCTAATAATATTTTAAGTACAGAATATTTGAGGATTAGGTCAGCGTCAAACATTATAGTGATAATTGCCATTGATATTGATGCACTGATCCCAGCAGGTATGAAGCTAAAGGATGGCTTCAGTGTAGAAACTCCTCCGTTGCGTACATATCCATTTTCCCACAGTATTCTGCATTTTCTTGTCACAGGTAAAACAGGCCATCAAAAACAAGCACAGAGGGAAGCTCTCGAAAGAGATAGTGCTGTTCTAGGACAACCCTATGCAACATGTGGCCAAGACCCTCCACCTATTGGAAAAATTTCGATTGGAAGTCATCAAACATCCTCCGACAGCCAGACATTTTCCGATATGATTCCTTCGGGGCTGTCATGCTCGACTGGGAATGCTCGACTAATCACAATTCGTCATTTCACAATCCACTTATCCCAAGTTAGGGGAGGTATTATTATATAGAGACAGAGTCATTATTATATATATAATAATGACTGGGGAGATATTATTATATATATAATAAGGACTGGGGCATTATTATTATATATTTAAAATAATGACTGGGGAGTTATTATTATATGGGAGCTAACATAAAACACTACAACGGAATGTGACAGATGATGAAACCTGTGTGCACCATTTTGAGCCCGACACAAAACTACAATCGATGGGATGGCGTAATCCGCACTCTCCACAGAAGAAAAGATTTAAAGCAACTGCTTCTGCTGCTAAGGACATGATCACTGTGTTTTGGGATTGTCATGGTGTCATACTCATTGATGTCATGCCGAGAGGCAGCACCATTAATTCTGAGGCATATGTGAACACATGAACCAAACACAAGAAGTGCTTCCAGCGACTTGGATGCCATAACAACCCAGCTGATTGTTTGCTTCAACACAATAACGCTCGCCCTCACACCAGTTTGAGGACCTTGGAACACATCACAAGACAGGGTTGGATAGTTTTACCCCATCCACTCTACAGTCCTGACCTAGCACCCTCAGACATTCCCTTGTTTGGGCCATTGAAGAATGCTATTCGTGGAAGACATTTTGAGGATGACGAAGAGGTGATTCGCACAGTGAAGGCATGGCTGCATGAACAAAACCAGGATTGGTACCGACAGGGCATACACGTCCTTGTGTCTTGCTGGAAGAATGCCATAGAATGGGATGGAGATTATGTGGAAAAATAGGGAGTGTAGAAGTTTCATTGTGTTCAATAAATAATTGTTGAAAAAAAAATTGTGATCCATTACTTTCTGGGTTATTTGTTAATAGTCAAGTCAATTAAAGAATCTTCTGTTGTCGCAGCAGATTCTGATCTTTCATATATATAAAGAAGGAGGTTTGTTTGTTTGTTTGTTTGTTTGTTTGTTTTTTTATAAAAATCTACAGTTTTCTTCCGATCTTGATAAAATTTTGCATACATGACCTTCAAAGCATGAGAAAGGTCACTGTCTACCTCAGATTTCGAAAATATAATAAATATTAATAAAATATCGATATTCATGGCTATGGCAGGGCATGTTAATGAGAAATATCTCATGACCAACAATGCAAGACAAAGTTTTTGCAACAATAAGTATCAACAATGGTATCAACACGCAATTCACAAACACTCTGCTCGGACCAACAATATATATCTCATAACCAACAATGCAAATAAAAGTTTTTGCAACTATAGGTATCAACAAGGGTGTCAACACGCAATGCAACAACACTATGCAAGGATCAACAATATACGTCTCATGACCAACAATGCAAGGCAAAGTTTGTGCAATATAGAATTCAATGCATAGAATTCCTGTTATTCAGGCTTTTTTTAGAAAAGAGAATTCTTAGTATTTAACAATTTCTTGAAAATCTTTAAAAATGATCAATAACTGGAGATAATGAGTTTGCAGACTATTGAGAAAGAGTGAAAGACGATAGAGGAAGCACTCCTTTAGCTCCGTGCTGTATTGAGCAAGTGGTAAGCAAGTAAATAGAAAAATAGGCAACTGCTAGACTACACAAAGTGATGAATGTCCAATTTTTGCTTCAAGACATCGAAAGAAGAAAGGAAATTGCAACAACATCAAGTGTTCATCTAAAGTAAGATTACCTGAGTAATAAATTATTTAGACTAGAAGGCATCCTTGGAGAGGTCCATCCATTGTGAGCCTTTAAAAAAATTTTCTTTGGTAAATCAAGTCCCGATATATCACTTAGAATGGATTTTTTCAGTGAAGAGGTAAATTCCTGTCTTTTGGATTCTTCTTAGAATGGATAGTCACTTCGCTCTATATTGTAGTGATTGAGTTATTATTTAACCAATTTGGAGGTTTAATTTATCTTTTTGTGGTTGTTCTATTTAGCTACAAGCGTAATTATTCCGGGCAATGCCAGGTCCTCTGCTAGTATCAGCATATATAGTATGTTTAAATTTAGTTAATTTATGCATTGATAACAACATCTTTAGGTACAAAGGCCAAGTTTATAAAATGATTGGGGGCACCCTTATGGGTTCTTGTTTAAGCCCTATTTTGGCCGAAATTTTCCTTAAAAGCTTTGAGGACGTTTTAAAATCTTCTGATTTCTACTTTCCAGGCACTTGCTGCAGGTATGTAGATGATGTGTTCACGATTTTTAATACCACCAAATGTGACCTTGGTTCATTCGTCCAAGACATCAATATTTTTATTCCGTCAATACAATTCACGGCCGAAATTTAAAACAATCGGTGTCTTCCATTCCTAGATATTAATATTTGTAGATTTAAAGAGTCGCTATCCTTTGATGTGTATAGAAAATCTACAAATAGTTTAAACTACATACCGAATGATTCCAGTCATCTCTGGAACCAAAAACTTTCAGCTTTCATCTATATGATAGATAGAGCATTGAATATTTCATTGAGCCCATCCAAATTTAAAAGAGTAATAGCCATTATTCAAAAAACGGCCAACAAAAACGGGTATAGGTCCAAGCTTATTTTGGATTTAGTTAGAAAAAGGTTTAAAAAGTTCTTATCAGATATCACTACTTTTAAAAGGCACACAGATAACCTGAAAATCATTTCCTTGCCCTACAACAAGGCTCTTATAAGCGGAGTAAGTTCGATCCTTAAGCCTTATAATCTCTCTCTTGCTTTCAGCAATCCAGGTCAAATGAAGCAACTACTGGGCAATCCTAAGGACCAGATCCTACCAGAGCAAAAATCGGGCATCTACCAGGCTGAATGTACCCAATGCCCTATGATGTACAAAGGGCAGACGTCCCGAAGTATAGAAACAAGATTCAAGGAGCATTTGAACCACACAAGATTTGGCAGAAGCAACCAGTCAGCCATCACGTAGCATTCCCTGGATACGGGCCACGAATTTCATGTGAAATTATTTAAATCGGTCAATAAAAGATACTTGTTAGACTCTTACGAAACATTGGCTATAAATAAAACGGATAAGCAATTACTGTTAAATTCGGACAGAGGCCCCATTGGTGAATCCAGTTTGATCCAATGGGTGGCACATTTACCAACGGTGATCACGTTTCTGGGTTTTGGTTTCTATTGGGTATTGTTCACTATATATACCTCGCTAATTCAATAAACAAGTCAGTTCTCTCAAGATGTCTCCTGAGGTTCTCCTTGTCTGCTGAAGATGAAAGCAAAGCTTTTGAAAGACGTTTACAGGTTGTATTGTTTTTTTCATTCCTTTTGTTTTATTTTTTGTTTTGTGCCTTTTTTACTTGTGGTTAAAGAGTGTTGCACTTTTATTCTGTTCATATATAGTATATGTTGTTACTGCACTCGCAAGAGCATTTTTTGGGGGAACATTGACCTGAAGTAAGGGAGAAAGCTCTGAAAAAATTTCTCGTCATCGTCTAGTCTTCTGCTCTCTTCTAATAATTTCGTCTTTTCTCTTTCCAATTGAAGCACTTCGCTCATATAATTCTTGGAACGAGAACACTAAGCTCTCCTCACATCAATTGGAGTATCGAACTCGCCAACTTGGAGAGACGGTGCTTCTTGGCTAACCTGGGAAGAGGATGCTTGTTGGCCAACCTGGGAAGACAATGCTTCTTGGCCAATCTGGGAAGATGATATTTCTTAGCCCTCTCAGGTGTAATCTTGAGTTTGTGAACCATCAATTAAATTCCCCAATCGATCTTCTTGTGGTAAATTGATCCTTTAAGAACAAAATATGGCCAAGTTACGTCTGATGTTTTGGCATCTCCAGAGCATGTATTGTTTATCTTTGTGAATTCTTTTCGGAATTTGTCTCGTAGAGACTTCCATTTATCAGCAATGATTGGTTCTGGAAATAAAGAAAATAGATAAGCCCAGAAACAAAATTCCTTAAATCCTTTTTTACTTGCTAGTAGTCTGTCACTGTTATAACATGTGACCTAAAATATTTTGTAAAAAACTGCAAATTTAACAATCACGAATTCATGAATTTTTTTAATACTTATTAATTTTTTTTACGATTTAAAGGTTTCTCGCTGAAGGTATGTTATTCCATGCTTTTGCGCTGTTCTCGATCGCCTATGGCAATTCAATGTTAATTTTATTTTAAAAAATCTATTTTTGTGTTTCCTTATGTGCAACTTTTTTCTAGTGAAATATTAGGTTTGTATGGAAAATCAAGATTAAAAACAAAAGAGAGATGCAAGATTTTTTCATCAAATAATTAAGAAGGTGCAGGATTTTTTCCTCAGATTTTTTTGGCAATGCAAGTTCTCATTCACATTTTTTTCTTCATGTGCGACTTTTAAAATGAAATATTATGCTTCTATGGAAATTCAAACAATAAATTTTGCTTTTTCAATCCATCTATACATTGGTGAATTGATTAAATGTGAAAGCTGTGTTTTACTCTGCATTTTACCGAGTTATTAGCAACTTTTCTCTGGATGTGCACGTCTCAAATGGGTTATTGTTGCAATTCCAATGTAGCTTTTATTCTCCAAACATACGTCCTCTTAACTATGGTTGAAGAAAACTGATTTGTCAGATCAGGCGGGCAAGCATAGTCGATCTTATGGCCGTGATGTCTTTGTTACCACTGATAGCACTCACCTGAGGTAAGCTAGCTGGCATTTAAGCTAAACCAGTCCTTGAAACTTCAAAAATAAACAAACTTTCTTGACTATCTTCTGGAATTTTTTCTTTTAGTAAATTAACGAACTTATCAATCTATCCTTTTTCTTACGAGATGTGGTTACCATGAAAATCAATAACCTGCTTTTCCAAGCTGATGAGCATTTGCTAACAACTTACTAGAAGGCAATTTTAATTTTCTATGAGACAAAAAAAGAAACCCAACTGTCATTAAACGTTTTAAAAGTTATCAAAAGCAAAAACCATAATCAAAATAAAAGTGCTTATCCAAAAAGAGCATCCACGCCATTGGGTTTCTTTTTTGTCTAAAGAAAAATTCAAGTATCCTTCTAGTAAGTTGTTACTAAATGCTTATCAGCTTGAAAAACTGTTTAATGATTTTCATGTTAACTACATTTCGAAAGAGAAAGGAGTTTTAGATGTGCTTGTTAATTTAGTAAAAGCAAAAATTCCAGAAGGAAATCAACTCCCCGTTAAGGTTTTATATCTCCTACTGAAAACAACTTATGTTAGAATTAGAAAAATTAACTGTATAATTACTGAGTGTAATTTACAGAGAGCACTAAAGAGAAAAAGAATAAAATTGCAAAGTGAAAATCTTTATTTTGCTTTTTATAATTTTTATATTTTCATATATGTGGAATAAAGAAACTTTTATACTTCGTTTTGTTTCTTGGTTTGTTTATTTTCTAAGTTTCATGGACGAGTTTAGCTTGAGTGCCAGCTAGCCAAGTTCATATAAGTGGCATTGGTGGTGACAATGATGTCACAGACAAAAGATAGACTATGCTTGCCTGCCCAAGCTGGCAAACCTTTTTTTTCCACCATGCTCTTAACCCAACAGAGTTTTGAAAAATTACAATTTATTAGAAAGCCTCACTGATGATATTTTCTGTAGTATCAGCAATGGGGTTTATGCATGATTTTTATAAATATTGTCAAATTAAAAAACACATCTGTTAGATAATACACAAAAATTTTCGCTTCTTTAATCCTCACTGTTTTTTATAATTAATTTCTATAATTTGCTACTAGGCCCCACCCACTAAAATGCCAGTCAACTCACGTGAAATCAAAAATCAGCTAAAAAATTACAAGAGCCATTACAGCCTTGCATTGTTGCATTGCCTTGTGATGTCTCCCACACCTCGGTATCAATGTTTATGTTGACTCACTCGTAGTGAGGTCAGGGTGTGAGGGAACCAAGGGTCCGGGACCCAAAAGATCGACACAGAGGCCATGCTGTTGGGGTGTGGTCAACTAGTTTATTCTTACAAGCATCAACATATCTAGTTACATGTAATAACATGAACTCGGCGACGCTTGACACAAAACTAGACTGCACCCAGGAGCTTATGCTGCATTGCTTCACAGGAGCTTATGCTAGACTATGGGAATTACAGCTTTGTTAAGGAGGTTGTGTGCACAATCGAAACCCCCGCAATAAGTATTCCTGTGAATCAGCGTGCACTCACGCCCAGTGCTTCCTTTGGAATGTGCAATTTAGGGGAGAAGCACAGTAACCCCTCTTGGTGGGTTTGAGTGGCGCCAAAACCTCTGGCATCCCCTAGTTCACGTTGTGTGGCAAACTGAGTGGACGGATCTCACTCATATTTGTTGTGAGCCGCCTCCTCGTAGGAGCCAGTTGCACCCAATTCCCTATCTGTTGCCACTCACTCTACTGCGTTATGCCAACTGCCAACATAATTCATGCCCTGGACTAGAATAATATTTGCTCATAATTAAATATAAACTATGCTTAGCATAAATAAACTTTGGTTAGGCAAAATGTTCTTTTTCATGATGGCACTCTTTTTACTCCATACTAATAGGACGGTGGAGAACAACCGCGCAATTGCACGCAAGGTCTCAGGGGAGGGAGAGAGCTCTCAGACAGGCATCATCACTGCAAAGTTCCAATTCTACGGACATCAACTTCGCGTTGGAATACGTCAATAAAAGTTACACTCTCCGGTTTTCACTGCCATTTATCACCTGCTTACACATGGGACTTGAACATTCGCTTTTGGAAACCTTCAGAGCCGGGTGACGATGTCGAACGTTCGTCAGGGGCGATTCGACGGCAACCCATTCGGCGGTACACTGCGCTCCAATTTTATAACAAAAAAATAAACTTTTCTTTCATATAGAAATCTAAATACTCAATAATAACTAAATAGGCAATATTTTAGCAAATTAAAACAGCTATGAGCTATAGTAACAACTTATAAAACATGATGTTCGAATGCGCTCATATTTCTCTCACAATGGCCGACAGCACGTCTTATCGCCACAGGAGTTTTAGACAAAAAAAAAACGAACGAAAAATGACAGCAACCACACTCGACAACACAATACACAAAAACATTCCGTAAATTTTCGCAACAATCCTCTGCTGGAAAGCTGGGCTAATCTTTTGGAATTTTAAACGTGCAACAATCCCAGCTCTCAAAAGGACATGAAAACACTCCATTAATAATGACAAAACTGACGCTCTGAAAACTTAAAGCAATAATCCTCTATACACGAATTTAAAACATACAACACATAAGTTTCATTACCTTTTTAACCAAATACTCAAAACAAAACAACAGCAATGATAAAACGCACTAAACTAAATCCAAATAACAACACATCCCGCTAAAATCGCATACAGGCACCCCCTCTCAGAAACAACACACAATCGGAATTATACTAAACATTCCCGCCAGACATATGTGGCATCCCAAACTGACATGGAATGTCACTTACGCCTGATGGAAACCCTCGAACGCACCTGGCAATGGGTTATGTTCGAGCCCAAAACCACAAATACACCTTACCAAATTTCCAAATTACTAAACTACAACAGCATAATAAATCATTTTTCCCCATTGACACTACCCAAAATTGTAGTGTCTATTCATTGTCTATTCATAACACAACGCAAAACTATAATCAACCCCTTACTACCTTTTGCCTCTAACCCCTATGCAAAAGGTACAATGAAACACTGTGAGGCTAAGCTACCACTCCAGCTCACAGAAGCCTACTCTCCTACGTCTCAGAAAAATGGTGTTATACTCATCTTTATCAATACCTCCTTCATCCTCAAGTTCCACAGATTCATCCAAACCTCCATACGTGCAATCACGAACTTCCAGGCTGTGCTTCATTGACTTTGTGACACTATCCACTGACTTCGGGCCAACACCTATGCCCTGATCACCCCTCATAGCCCCTGATCCCCTCTTTCTCTTCGATCTCCTTCTTGTTTTTTTGGACTTGACTATCTCGACCCGTTGTGACTGAGTTGATTTCCTTCGGTCCCTAGCCGCCTTTTCCTTCCTGGTCTTCACTGCATCCCCTTCGAGCCGATCCCTCACCTCATAGAATACTTGCATACCCTTTCTCCAATCATAACTATCCAGCTCCAGTGACTCTCCTTCATCAGCGACCAGTTCCACCTCCTCCCCAGAGCTTACTAATGAGCCATTTATTCAGTGGCCTGACTGCTTTCCCCTGACATCTACTTGCAGCCCAACATCTCTACCTTTCCTTATAAGGATGCACATGTCCCCTGGCCCACCGTCATATCAACTTCAAAATTAGATGTTGGCAGGGATGGGGGTTCTTATAGCTGCAACTGTTGCAAACCCTCATTCCTCTCTTCCAACCCCTCTATGGCCATATATGTTGGTCCTGTATCAACCTGGTGCCCTAGCTCCCTAGTCCGATTGGTGATGCTATCATGGCCTACCATCCCCCCCTGCACGGGACTCTCACTTCCACCTCACAGCCATAATTGCTATGACACTGTCCCGTCAGCTCCCTCGGCTCAGCTAATGTGGCCTCTTGGATGAGCCTCGGGTCCACGGTGTTTGAGTAGTGTCCCATCTCATCCCATGTTACCTCCAACACCGTGTTCACAACATCTCATCCCTTGTATTGACTATTGGGGAAATCACACAACTACCAATAACATACGGTATCCATGGGCCATTTAGCATACCATCACACATTTCACCCAGGCTCTGAACAGTAGGTATTTCCCCTGCTGCAAAACATTGCCTCCCCAAATTATTATCATAACACCTTGCCCTTTCATTGGCACACCAATCTCCCTTCCATCGCATCTAAAGCTGCCCCACTTTCTCCCACTGAACATCTCCATACCTCACATCCAAAATTTGCACCCACCTAGCACCATCCTCAGCACCTACTGTGAAAGGCCCCACCCCTGCATGCGTGACTGCCTGCAGACTGTCCGATTCTATTACCTGACAACCTTAACATTACTAATATCTGGTCTGCATGCGTAGTCACGTCACTATTAAACAAATCTGGGCTTCCACCCACATCATTGATGCCCCCTGCATAATCCAACTTCCTCCTGTGTCTATTAACTCCATACCATTACTTGTCACCCTCTCCACCGACATAGCATGCACACTCCCGGCCACCTGGGCAGAGGCACATTAAAACCTTAATCCCTTCATGATGTCCATGCCCAGAAAGCTGTCATATGGGCGATCCGCGAACGAATCTATTATAAAGGTACGCATACATATATGACGGCCCTGAACGTTTACGTCCAGCATACCCCTTAGTTTCACACTTAAACAACCACCGTTAATTCCACATATGACGGTTTCTGCTGGTTGGAGAGGAGGTCCCGACAAATGCTTATACGCCTCACCTTCAATCAACGAGACTTGGGAGCCAGTGTCCATGAGCTTTGTGACAGGCTGGCCCTGTAGAAATACCGTAGTGGTACATATGCCCCCCTCACCACTCTGCGTCAACACCAGTCCCTCTGCACTCCCACTTATATTAACGTTCCGAGGCCTAGGAGCAGGTTGTGGGCAGTTTCTGGCGAAATGCCCCAACTGACCGCAGCAGTAACAGCCGGTGCTTGTTCCAGGTTTGCGGGGCACCAAGGCTCGTGAATCACTCAAGGGAGGAACTGCTGACGCCTTCTGGCTCTGCTTCAACTGTTCTACTATCTTGACGAGGTTCTCGACCATACCCTCTATCCTCTTAATTGCGTCCTCGCAACTACACGTCCCACTCTGGGGTCTACGCACATCCCCTACATGCTGTTCCCGTTTTGGGGCCTTGGGCATGTAGCATATCATACCCGAGCCTCCCTCGGCACCCATCATTGGACCACCGGTTTCGGCAAAATTAGCCGTGCTCCTATTTTTTTTCTCCAGATCCTCGGAGCACATGGCCAAGATGCTCGCCTCCTTGTATGTCTTCGAACCCGCTATCATCAGCACCCTCTGATGCATGAGTAAACAGCTGTTGTTGAACCTTTGGAGCAACAACGTTTCTCGCATGGGAGCGGCTTCTGGATTAGCGCCAATGAAGCGTTCCATGGCCAACTCGAGGAAGCCAGCGAACATGGCTATGGACTAATGTGCCCCTTGGATCATGTCTTTCAATTCTTTTGAATTATCTCTTGTGGCTTGTATTTTGCTGAAAACCCGCTCCAAACGCGCATGCAGCTGACCATACTCATCTACATCAAACAACTCATTTCTGCGGTGCGCTCTGCTGCGACTCCTTTCAATTTTGATTTAATGATCGTGATCTTGATGTCTGGGTTCCACTTTGCAATTGCCCCAATACTCTCAACGCTTGCCAGAAATGCTGTGATGGTGATCCCACCATCCTCATCGACAAAGGGTGGCACGGTCCCCGTGAACCCGACCAACTCGGCAGTTGCCACGGGCGCCACGTCTCCCTCGTTACCAGGCATCATGCATATCCACAAACAAACAAAAAAATTCTCACTGTACAATAACAACTATCCTAACACACAGTTCCTCTTACAACCATACTTGTTCACTAACGTACCCCCCCCTAAAAAAAGAAACACGCAACAGCACAGCACCCGAGACAAATTTGAAGATCCAGAATTGCCGGATCTTGGGTCCCTGTTTGGGCACCTGATATGATGTCTACACTGACCACATCTCCGAATCAATGTTTACGCTGACTCACTCATAGTCAGGACGGGGTATGAGGGAATCAAGGTTTCCGACCCAAAAGATCGCCGCAGAGGCTATGCTGTTGGGGTGTGGTCAATTAGTTAATTCTTACAAACATCAACATATCTACTTACACGTAATAACATACAAGACACACAGTGCTAATTGTTTTTGAGAGGCCCCTCACAAATCAATTTATTTAAAAGTAAAATTCCCCATGAACTGAGCAACGTTCGACACAAAACTAGACTGCACCCAGTCGCACCCAAGCATGAGCAGTTGTGTTGCTTCACAGGAGCTTATGCTAGACTACGGAATTTAAAGCTTTGCTAAGGACGTTGTGTGCGCACTTGAAACCCCCACAATACATACTACCGTGAATCTGTGTGCACTCACACCCAGTGCACCGAACCATCCACCTCTGGCATCCCCTAGTCACGTTGTGTGACGAACTGAGCGGACGGATCTCACTCGCATTCACTGTTGTTAGCAACTTTATATAATATTCTGCATTTTAATATTTATTTCGTACAAAAAGAAAATAATAATAAAAGAAAGAATTTAATTATAATAATAATAATGTATTTATTGTACAGTCAACCAAAGGAAATAATCCACACGAGTTTAGTACTTAATATTACATTTCATGCTATTGTGTTGTTTTAATAGTTTATTTTAATTATAATTATTTAAATTTAATAATCTTAATAATGTTAACTCTAAATGTAATATTAAATTATTAAAAATAAATTAATATTGAAACGGTAAAACTTAGAGTAAAATTCAAGTGTGGATTATTTCCCTTTGACGACTGTACATTAATTTACTGTATTTTCAAATTATATACTATGAATGTTTTAAACTAAAGAAATAATAATTAATTGCATTGAACATGAATAAATGTTAACAATGAGTAAGTGTTCACAAGAGTAATCAATCACGTGAACACATTATTGTAAATAGAATAGAAAAGGCAATTGAAAATTGATATAATAATTAAAAGCGTTTTACGGGTAACTACTTTGTGTCCATATTAATGTGTCACCATCCAGGTCAAGCCTGAACTCCTGAAAAGCACCTCCCCCATGGTTACTAATGCAAGCGCTGGTTGTCATGTGAGTGTGGTAGGGGGGGGGGCTCATCACAGTCTTACCGAATTTGTAATCATTTTGATGTTTGGCGAATTGTAAAAATCAACTTTTTATATGTTCAACAATTTTACTAAACATCTTTTGGGCGTTTTTTAATGTTTGAATTCTAAATTTCCATCCTTGCATTTAATCTTAAAGGGTTTTTTTCATACATAACCAAGGCGATGTTTTCCTTGGACTTGCTTTACTTCAGGCATATATGAGACTGAGGTTTAGGTTATGATAAAGATGTGAAAAAGGACTTACCAGGCTTCAGCCTGAGACACAGTACACAACTGTCCAGAAAGCTACATCTAGAGCTAATTGATGGCAGCATGCGAGATGTGTTAACCTTGCAATTAAACTGCGGGACTATTCAACGCCACCTACAATACAAAGCCTGCCGACTGAAATTTCATACATTGTTACGTTATTCATAAGAAGGCCAAATTTAGAGTTTATTATTGGTAGAAATATTGTTAATCGTATTTCTACCAATAATAAGCCCCAAATTTGGCCTTCTTACATAGACGACGAAAAAGACAGGCCACAACGCGGAAAAGTCACTTCATCATCCTAGGCTGAATAACAATGTAATCGTCAATGTTTCCATCTTGGATTTTAAGAATCAGTAATTTTTCGTTTGTTGAAAACAATGAAGGTTGGATTGTTGATCAGCCTACCATGGTCAGGTGACTTTTCCGCGCTGGGGCCTGTTTTTTTCATAGGCTATGCCTTCTTGTGAATGACTTAACAATGTATGAAATTTCAGTCGGCAGGCTTTGTATTTTAGGTGGCATTGGACTATTACATATCAGTACCACAGTCGTACTATGATTACCAGGCAGAGGTCTCGTGAATATTTCATGAACGAAAAAATGGGTTATTTACTGTACAGAACACCATTAGCATTTGAGTTTTTCAAAAGTGGATATAGAAGCCATGCTGGTTATAAAATTAAAGATTACAAAAGACGCTTAGGTCATAGGTATATTCTACAAGCAAGAATTATAAAGTGTGAAAATAACTCTAGTGAAAAAAGTGTAGTGTAGAAGGCAGACATGAATAACTCTGTAAGAGTAACTGATATAAGATAGTTGAAATTGATTACCAAAGAGAGTAATATTAAATGACCCTTTTCAGTTAGTTCAATCCAATGCATATTGCCTGAGGCTTACCACTCTGAGTTTGTGAGAACAGTGTGCTGTGAGTCCTTTCTGATGGATGACTACTTATCCAGAAGGTTTCTACAATTTTACTTGTTTTATAATAAAAATTACAGTTCATTTTCCCTAATTCCCATATAAAACATAATACCCATTGGAGATCGAAATAATGTTGTAATCTATCTATATATATAAAGAAGGATGTTTGTGGGTTTGTCTGTGGGTCTGTTTGTCTGTGGGTCTGTTTGTCTGTATGTTTTTTATACAAATCTACAGTTTTATTCCGATCTTGATAAAATTTCGCATACATGACCTTTAAAGCATGAGGAAGGTCACTGTCTACCTCAGATTTCGTAAAACTAATAAATATCGATAAAAAATCGATATTCATGGTTATGGCAAGGCATATTAATGAGAAATATCTCATGGCCAACAATGCAAGGCAAAGTTGGTACAACAATAGGTATCAACAATAGTATCAGCACGCAATTCACAAACACACTGCATGAACCAACAATATATATCTCATGACTAACAATGAAAGGAAAAGTTTGTGCAAGTGTAATTATCCCGGGCAACGCCGGGTACCTCTTCTAGTCATGTCATAATATCCAAATCTAAAGTGTAATATCCAGTGGATATTCCCAGCATATCCAAGATATCCATACATTATGATATCCAAAAAATGTTGTACATTTAGATAATGTAAAAAAATGTCCCATCCTGGAGATCCACACAATTGAACAACACATGTTTTTAAATAATCTTTACATAAAAACAATTTTAAATTTATTTTAATTAATTTAAATGTTACTAAATTTCGATGCGCTGACATGGGCTAAATTAACATTGGAATTTAGTAACGTTTCTAAAGTATATTATGACAGGCCAGTCACGCTTTAATACATACTGTATGTCATCATCTGATCTGTGCTCACGCTTTTTTATCCATTGTGAATCCACATCGTTTTTTCAGATGAATATGTTATTTTATCGTGAGAAAAAGTATGAAATCTTGAAAAAAGAAAGAAAATGTAGCTATATCTCGTAGCTACAACCCTTTTGGTAAAGTCTTACTTGTTAAATTAAAACAAGTCTTATTTTTGATTACATTTAAACATGTCAAATAATGTTATTGAGATATTTTTAAAATGTATTATTTGTAAATAAATACTTTAAATGAATTCGGGATTATAATTAACTACGAATAGCGTAGCTAATAGCTAATTTTTCAGTTTTCTAAAGTATTTTTGCATGAAGTTAATATTGTCATTAAAAATTATTTTTAAAATTTTTCTTAAATAATTTAACATAATGGTTTTGAATGCTCAAATATCTATCTATCTTCTTATCTTATATAGAACTAGAAGAGGTACCTGGCGTTGCCCGGGATAATTACACTTGTAGGTAAACAGAACAATCTCAAAAAATTAAATTATAATCCCCAATTGGTTAAATAATTACTCAATCAATACAACACAGAGCAAAGGGACTATCCATTCTACGAAGAATACGAAAAGCAGGAATTCAAGGTGATATACAGGGACCAAAGTTTTTTTTGCTCTTGGCGTAGAAGCTCTTGCTCAGATGTTTCAAATGCCCGTATAGCTTTTTCTATTTTAGTTGCAGAGTTTCTTTGGCCAATACTCGTTCTTTCTCTTTCTTTACCAGGCAAATAACTTTCTGTCAGTCGCCTGGACGTTTGATATGGAACTCAAGGGAGATACGCATGCCTCCTTTGCATCATCAATAGACGCAGCCTTATTAATGTTCTCTGATTGCATCATCATTTTATGCACATTATTAATAATTCTTGGAAACGAACGTTCAGTCATTTCATTATCAACATCTCAGTTTCCAAAATAGACACATACAAACCGAATATATTCAAAATACATTTTTATGAAATGTTTGGATCTGATGTGGTACCAAATAAGCTAGGTGATAAACCCACGCGTGGCTCAGGCTGTTTTTATGAATAAATTTTGCAATATCTTAAAAATAAACACATGAAAACGCTTAGAATGAATACAGTAAAAATTCATAATGAAAACTCAGAAAAAAAATTTTTAATGCACACAATGGATGGACCTCTCCATGTATGCCACTGCTAACCTAAATAATTTCTTAGTCACGGAATCTTACTTTAGATGTTCCTCTTGACGTTGTTGCAAAAACTTACCCATTCATCTCTTTGTGTAGTCTAGCAGTCGCCGATTCTTTTCATTACCATTTTACTAAATGCAGCATGGAGCTAAAGGATTGCTTTCTCTCTCGTCTTTCCCTCTTTCTCAATAGTCTGCTAACTCTCCATTGTCTCCAGTTCCTGAACATTTTTAAAGATTTTCAAGAATTTGTTAAGTACTAAGAATTCTCTTTTCTAAGAAAAGCCTGACAAACAGGAATTCTATGCATTGAATTCTATTATGCACAAACGTTGCCTTGCATTATTGGTCATGAGATATATATTTTTGGTTCGTGCAGACTGTTTGTGAATTGCGTGTTGTTGCACAAACCTTGGCTTGCATTGTTGGTCATGAGATATTTCTCATTAATATGCCTTGCCATAACCATGAATATCTATTTTTTATCAATAATTATTATATTTTCGAAATCTGAAGTAGACAGTGACCTTCCTCATGCTTTGAAGGACAAGTATGCAAAATTTCATCAAGATCGGAATAAACCGTAGATTTGCATAAGAAACAAAGAAACAAACAAACAAACCCACAAACAAACAAACTTCTTCTTTCTAACTAGCAAAGGCAACCGGCGTTGCCCGGGATAATTACACTTGTAGGTAAACAGAACAATCTCAAAAAATTAAATTTAATTTTGCAATATCTTAAGAATAAAAACATGAAAATGCTTAGAATTAATACAGTAAAAATTTTTAATGAAAAAATTCGAAAAAAAATTTTTTAAAGAATCACAATGGCTGGACCTCTCCAAGGATGCCATTGCTAGGAGGCATCACGGAGCTAAAGGAGTGCTTCCTCTGTCGTCTTTCCACTCTTTCTCAATAGCCTGCTAACTCTCCATTATCTCTAGTTAATGATCATTTTTAAAGATTTTCAAGAAATTGTTAAGTATTAAGTACTCTCTTTTCAAAGAAAAGCCTGAATAACAGGAATTCTATGAATTTTTACAAATTGAAACTTATCCATATTGCATCATCATTTTATGTTCATTGTTATAATACCTGGAAAGATTGCTTTGACATTACATCATCATTCTGTGCTCATTGTTATTGGTGAATTGTGCATTCATACCATTGTTGATGCGAACACAATGGGCCTATTGTTGCAGAAACTTTGCCTTGCATTGTTGGTCATGAGATATATATTGTTAGTCCATGCAGTGTGTTTATGATTTGCGTGCTGATACCATTGTTGATAGCTATTGTTGTACAAACTTTGCTCTGCATTGTTGGTCATGAGATATTTCTCATTAATATGCCTTGCCATAACCATGAATATCGATTTTTTATCAATATTTAAAAATTTTTCCAAAATCTGAGGTAGACAGTGACCTTCCTCATGCTTTGAAGGTCATGTATGCGAAATTTTATCAAGATCGGAATAAAACTGTAGATTTGTATAAAAAACAAACAAACAAACCCACAAACAAACCCACAAACCCACAATAAACAAACATCCTTCTTTATATATATGGATGACTAAAAGAGGTACCAGGCATTGCCCGGGATAATTACACTTGCACAAACTTTTCCTTTCATTGTTAGTCATGAGATATTGATTGTTGGTTCATGCAGAGCGTTTGTGAATTGCGTGTTGATACCATTGTTGATACCTATTGTTGTACAAACTTTGCCTTGCATTGTTGGTCATGAGATATTTCTCATTAATATGCCTTGCCAAAACCATCAATATCGATTTTTTATCGATATTTATTATTTTTCCGAAATCTGAGGTAGACAGTGACCTTCCTCATGCTTTGAAGGTCATGTATGCGAAATTTTATCAAGATCGGAATAAAACTGTAGATTTGTATAAAAAACGTACAGACAGACCCACCCACAAACATCCTTCTTTATATATATAGAAGACTAGCAAAGGAACCCGGCGTTGCCCGGGATAATTACTTGGATGTAAACAGAACAATCTCAAAAAATTAAATTGAATTTTGCAATATCTTAAAAATAAACACATGAAAATGCTTAGAATTAATACAGTAAAAATTCTTAATGAAAATTCGAAAAAAATGGCTGGACCTCTCCAAGGATGCCACTGCTATTTTAAATAATTTCTTACCTTAGATGTATACTTGATGTTGTTACAATTCTTTTTCTTCTCTCGATGTGTTGAAGCAAAATTTGGCCATTCATCACTTTGTGCAGTCTAGCGGTCGCGGATTCTTCTATTTACTTGCTTCCCATTTGCTCAATACATCACGGAGCTAAAGGAGTACTTCCTCTGTCGTCTTTCCACTCTTTCTCAATAGTCTGCTAACTCTCCATTATCTCCAGTTACTGATCATTTTTAAAGATTTTCAAGAAATTGTTAAGTACTAAGAACTCTCTTTTCTTAGAAAAGCCTGAATAACAGGAATTCTATGCATTGTTACAAATTGAAACTTATCCATATTACATCATCATTTTATGTTCTTTGTTATAATTCTTGGAAAGATTGCTTTAACATTACATCATCATTCTGTGCTCATTGTTATTGGTGAATTGCGTGATGAAACCATTGTTGATACCTATTGTTGCAAAAACTTTGTCTTGCATGGTTGGTCATGCGATATTTCTCATTAATATGCCCTGCTATAACCATGAATATCGATTTTTTATCAATAATTATTTTTTTTTCGAAATCTGAAGTAGACCGTGACCTTCCTCATGCTTTGAAGGTCATGTTTGCGAAATTTCATCAAGATCGGAATAAAACTGTAGATTTGTATAAAAAACGTACACACAGACCCACAGACCCACCCACAGACAAACATCCTTCTTTATATATATAGAAGAAGACTAGCAGAGGACCCAACATTGCCCGGGATAATTACACAGTAGGTAAACAGAACAATATCAAGAAGTTAAATAAACTGATGTGTTTTTGGAAATAAACTGTAATAGGTTATGCACTGCTAAAACGTGCCACACACACACATAAACACACACACACACAAAGAAACATGCACACTTTTCCCAAACGTCTGAACGCTTGTTAGGGAGCTGAAGGAAGACACGTTTATCTTCTTTGCCTCATCGAGAGAGACTGCCCTATCTATATCGTCTATTATATCCATTTCCTTTTCATTGCTACTAATTCTTGGAATCGAATTTTCCATCATTGCATCATCATTTTATGTTCATTGTTATAATTGTTTGAAAAGAACGCTTTATCATTGCATCATCATTTTGTGTTCATTGTTATCATTCTTGGAAACAAATGTTGTCATTGCATCATCATTTTATGTTCATTGTTTTAATTCTTTAAAATGAACTTTCTATCATTGCATCATCATTTTGTGCTCATTGTTATTGGTGAATTGCGTGTTGATACCATTGTTGATACTTATTGTTGCACAAACTTTGCCTTTCATTGTTGGTCATGAGATATATATGGTTGATCCCTGCCTAGTGTTTGTGGATTGCGTGTTTATACCATTGTTGATACATACTGTTGCACAAACTTTGCCTTGCATTGTTGGTCATGAGATATTTCTCATTAATATGCCCTGCCATAACGATGAATATCAATTTTTTTTCTATAATTTTTATTTTTCCGGAATGTGAGGTTGACAGTGACCTTCCTCATGCTTTGAAGGTCAAGCATGCAAAATTTCATCAAGATTGGAATAAAACTGTAGATTTGCATAAGAAACAAACAAACCCACAAACAAACCAAAAGGGGGAATGACCTTCCTCATTAGTTTAGCTTTTTGAGGTTGTTCTGTTTACCTACAAGCATACTTATGCCGGGTAATGCCGGGTCTTCTGGTAGTCTATCTTTTCATTCTATATATACAGGGTGTTTCAAAATTATGTACAATAAATTTAGTGACATATTCTTCAGGTCAAAAGAAGACGAAAATGTTCTATAGCACTTTGTCTGGAAACGATTTGTTTGCGAGTAATCCAATATCATACAGTAGGGAAGCACGGTAGTTAGAGGACGATATTTTAGCAGTTCCAGCGTTTCGACCCAACACTAGGTTGAGTGGTTTGTTCCATTTAAACCTACTTTAGGGTTGTTCCATTAGTTGTGTATGGTTGTTTCCATTACTGTAGTTTCACTACTGTACATCCACTAGGAATATCAATTTCAGAACGTTTGCGTGCTTTGACATACGCATTACGATTTACGTAAAAAAAAAAGTCATGTACACGTATTCCAGTGCAGAATACACTGACATGCACCTAATGTATGGTCTTGCGGACGGAAATTCTGTGGAAGCAAGAAGACTCTACCAAGAACGCTTTCCGAATAGACGTTTGCCAAATATCCGAACATTTATATCTGTCGACAGACATTTAAGGGAGCATGGTTCCTTTAGGCATCGAACAGGACAAGAGCGCCCTGTAGTACATTCTCCGGATGAGCAGGATGTGATAATTGACATCATACATGATGAACCACAGACAAGCACCCGTCGTATTTCTTCCATGGTACCCATTCCGCACTAATCTGTTTGGCGCATTCTTCACCGTCAGCTTCTGCATCCATACCACCTGCAACTGGTTCAGGCACTGAATCCAACGGACTATCCACACCGACAACTATTTTGCCAATGGATACAACGTCGTCATGCTGCAGACCCTAGTTGTCTCAGCCAGATACTTTTCACGGACGAAGCAACCTTCACCCGGACAGGAATCGTAAATTCTCACAACCAGCACCATTGGGCAGATGCTAACCCGCATGTTACCAGAGCTCAAGCGCATCAAGAGCGTTTCTCCGTGAACATTTGGTGTGGAATTGTCGGAAATAACTTAATTGGCCCTTATGTGTTGCCGCCACGATTGACTGGGCGAACATATCTTTGTTTCTGCAGAATGCATTGCCAGAATTACTGGAAGATGTTCCTCTTTTGGTAAGAGCTAACATGTGGTTCATGCATGATGGCGCTCCAGCACATTTCACCTTAATGCTGCATATACGAATCGGTGGATAGGTCGAGGTGGACCGGTAGCCTGGCCTGCAAGATCACCCGACCTTAATCCCTTGGACTTTTTTCTGTGGGGTCATAGGGTCATGTGAAAACGATCCTGTACAGCACAGAAGTTCCTAACATTATGGATCTGCGACAACGAATTGAAATGCATGCCAAACAGTTCGTAATGCTGGCGACGAACTCTTCCTTGACATCAGACGGTCGCTCATGCAACGAGCCTAAGCGTGCATGCGAGCTCGTGGCGGGCACTTTGAACAATTCTTGTAATTTGGAGCCACGGGTTTAGTTGGCTGTATCGCGTAAATAAATCGTTTCCAGACAAAGTGCTAGAGAACATTTTCTTCTTCTTTTGACCTGAAGAATATGTCACTAAATTTATTGTGCATAATTTTGAAACACACTGTATATAAAGAAGGATGTTTATTTGTTTGTGGGTTTGTCTGTTTTTTTGTTTGTTTGTTTTTTAGTTTTATTCCGTTGTTGATAAAATTTCGCATACATGCCCTTCAAAGCATGAGGAAGGTCACTGTCTACCTCAGATTTCGAAAAAATAATAATTATTGATAAAAAATCGATATTCATGCTTATGGCAGGGCATATTAATGAAAAATATCTCATGACCAATAATGCAAGACAAATTTCTTGCAACAATAAGTAACAAAAATGGTATCAACACGCAATTCACAAACACTTTGCACGGACCAACAATATATATCTCATGACCAGCAATGCAAATAAAAGTCTGTGCAAAAATAGACATCAACAATGATGTCAACACGCAACAATTCACTATGCAAGGATCAACAATATATGTCTCTAACCAACAATGCAAGGCAAAGTTTGTGCAATATAGAATTCAGTGCATAGAATTTCTGTTATTCAGGCTTTTCTTAGAAAAGAAAATACTTAGTATTTAACAATTTCTTGAAAATCTTTAAAAATGATCAGTAACTGGAGATAATGAGTTAGCAGACTTTTGAGAAAGGGTGAAAGACGATAGAGGTAGCACTCCTTTAGCTCCGTGCTGTATTGAGCAAATGGTAAGCAAGTAAATAGACGAATTGGTGACCGCTAGACTACACAAAGCGATGAATGGCCAAGAATAGAAATTGCAACAACATCAAGTGTACATCTGAAGTAAGATTACATGAGTAAGAAATTATTGGAGAGGTCCATCCATTGTGAGCCTTTAAAAAATTTTTTCGAATTTTCATTAAAAATTTTTAGTGTATTAATTCTAAGCATTTTCATGTGTTTGTTTTTAAGATACTGCAAAATTTAATTTAATTTTTTGAGATTGTTTTTTTTTAATTACATGTGTAATTAGCCCGGGCCACGATGGGTACCTTTGCTAGTTATCTCATATAAATTGAGATGGTTGAATGGTAAATTCGAAATTCGTACAGATCTTCCACTGTGTCATGGAAAATAATGAATATTGTTTTCTGTTGGAAAAGGCGGTATATTTAAAAACTCCAAATGGCTCATTAAGAGTCTATAATTTATCTACAAAAAGTATTCGGCTCATTATTCAAGGAAAAGGCTACGTAGTAACACGTTTCATTTGTTTACTTTTGTTCGCTTGTATGAAAACTAGAGCAGTTTTTCTTTTTTAAAAAAATACATGTATAAGGAAAGAAGTATATGTAGAATCAAAAAAGTAACCAATAGTAAAAAAAAATCAAGGGACAGTTTAAAAGAATCTTTATCAGTATAATAATATCATTTGACACTTTGCCGTTTCGGAGGGATTAGCTGCGCAAAAATCGTCACATATGTACATCCGTACATATGGAAATTTTATTTTCAAAATTTTAACATATCTTTTCGAATCATGAGTTTGATAATGTCCGGACTCCAGTTTTTATAATACCAGCCAAGGAGAACAATCTTTCTGAAGACACACAACTGGCCCATACAGACAAATATTTTTCCATGGAAATGCGGTATTTAATCTTTTCCACTCATGTAAAGGTTTTGGTTGGATTGGATTGAATGAATTATGTTTGCTAGTGAACTCATGAGCTAGATACAATCTCAGTTATACATCATATCCATTAATATTGTTTTCTTGCATCTGACATGATAAGTTTATTTTAAAGTCTTCATCGGATGAAGATGCACATCTTAAAAACTTGATTCAAAATAATTTCCAATATATGATTTAGAAACTTCCAATATATGATTTAAGTCATTGGTGTTGAGAAGAAATAAGTAATTACATTTTTATGTCTAGAGAATCCTTCAATTCAAAATCATTGCAACAATAGATGAATGAAATGAATATTTCATCTATCAGTATTATAATCAGATTCAATAGAAATCGTAACTTTTTTCATCTTACTGATGAAAATAAGGAAGAAAATTCCACGGCCTGGAATTACATCTGTAATAATTTAACATGTGAGGTATAGCGTATGTAGTATCTCGTGTTACTTTTTTCATCTTTCTATGTAGTAACACGTTTTACATCTTTTCTAGGTATCATTCGATGCTATATTTATTTTACTCGAATAGTAATTAACGTTTGCTTATCTTATTTGGTCATTGTTTTTTATATTCATTATAATTTATTTCTCTTATTAATTGCCCAGTGAAGTATTATTCCTAGGTTTTATAAAATTAATGTATTTGAATATTCAATATTTTTGTTTCACCCGGGCTGTTACAATAAAATTTATTTATTTAATTTTATTTTTCTTTTCTCGTTTCTTTGGAAGAAAACCAGCAGCCAATAAGGTAAAGCTAACAAAAATTATTGTTAAATGCTACTTTAGAAAAACTAGATATCTATAGATAATCGGAATAAAACACGAAAAAAAACGTCTAAATCGGTGTTTCCCAAACTGTGTGTCGCAAGAGATTTGGTAGTGTCCCGCGAGATTTTTAAATTTGAAAATTTAAAATTGCTTCAATGAATTAAAAAATATTAAATTTCCACCTTAAACTAATAAAATAATTCTTCACAACAAAAAGATTATTTCAGATTATTTTTAGAACTTTTGACTCTCTGCTGCAAGATAAATAAGTTTGGGAAACACTGATCTAAATCGTAAAAAATATAAAAATCCAACGGTGATAGGATTTATCCTGGTGGCAACACTGCATAACACGCTGGATGTGATTATCGCTTGCGTTGCACTATAGTCCACTAATGCTGGGGAGCCACTTGGGTTTTAGGGTTGTATCACGGTTTCTCCTCCTCGAGGAAGGAACAAGGTCTCCTCACGTAAGGAATGAGGCGCAAGGTATCCTCGAAACAATTCGATTCCGTTCGAGCTTGCATTTTCTTACCCTCCTTATATGAGGAGTCCTTCAACCTCTCCTCGAGAAAACTAGTTATTGGTTTGAGAGTATTTTTAACGGAAATGACGAAACTTTTGGCCGGGGAAGCGTCATGTTGCTAAGCAACCTACAGGTATTGGACATTGAAACTGAAACACTATCGCAAATAGCACTGGATACCCCCAGGGCTGAATAGAACCTTCTGCT
>JAHWFO010075106.1:559971-587792 GCA_023313115.1 Rhysida immarginata | reverse complement strand
CGAACCACGTCCAGGAGGAGCAACTGCAGGGGAAAACGGAAGTTGTCAGAAAGAGACGTCAGGACATTGACCAGGATTGTTGCATGAAAGCAGAAAACCACTGCAGCAGAAATCACCGCAGAAATGAATACACACCTCCAGGAACCTGTGTGCACGAAGACAATCCATTGTTACCTGCATAAATCCAACATCCATGGCAGGGTTGCTATACCGAAGCCTTTCATCAGTAGTACAAATGCCTCCAAGCGGGTTCAGTGGTGCCGGACGCATAAAACCTGGACGTTGGATGACCTCAAACGCGTCATATTCTCGGACGAGTCCAGCTACACTGTCTTCCAAACAACAGGGAGGGTATTCGTCTGGAGGAGCCCCTCTGATGCCTACAACCCTGACTGCTTGGCACCCACAGTCAAACACGGAGGTGGATCAGTAATGGTTTGAGGTGCAAACTCTGCAGGACCTCTACCGATCCTTCCCAAGACGTGTTACTGCTGTGCTGGCTGCCCACGGTGCCCCAACACCTTATTAAATAAAGTTTTTTGATTTCTACCAGGTGTTTCAGTTTCAATGTCCAATACCTGTATGCTCGCGGGATACTTGAATCTATTTTTAAGTTAGAAATCACAACCAGATGCGAGATTTTGGTTAGCAACCCTTTTGCGAGATGTCCCTTTGTCAGATGAATGTTTTCTCCTGACTGATGACTACAACTAATAACTTTTCCTCTAATGGCCGGAAAAAATGAAAATTTTTCACTGGTCGAACATAATTGTTGATGGATTATATAATAAACAAATTTATTAATAAATTTATTATAATAAAATAATCACTAACAGGATAGTTTATATTGTCTATAATAATATACAGAAATCTTTTAATAGATTGTGATATGGCCAGTATTTCAATTTTTTAATTAAAATTATCTCAAAAGCATCAACCGAAGGGATTGAATATTTGCGATCCAATAAGAATTGAAAATAAAATTGATTTAAAAAAAAAAATTGTCTGAAATACTATAACTTCAGTTTACGTGTCGAGCACATAAGGTTTGCATGTGGCGTATATGTACTTGACAAAAAGAACTGCACAAAACGTAAATGCTTTCAACTGGAAAATTAACAAAGTGATCATTTTATTGCATATGCTTTGCTTTATTAGCCACTACTTCCAAAAATACGTTTAGTTCTGTATTATAATAATTTTTTTATTATTTCATTCTACGAACATAATATCTTGTAAACTCCCACCCTCATGCCAACCACTACGTCTTGCCGGAGAAACCTTATACAAGCCGGCCAGCCATTGCTTCCCTAATGCTGTTGCCACTCGCTTGATAACGTTGCTTATCGTCAGACTCCCTTATCGTCGACTGTGGGAAATCAAGTAGGCCTATATCGCCATATACGATTTGGAAGCAACCTTAAACATAAAAATTTACTATTTTTATTAAGAAAGAGAGTAACTTACTATTTTTTCTCAAATCTAGTAGAGATTTATTTAATCTACTTATTACACAGAAATAGTTTTATTTACTGTTGCGAAGAAACGCAAGGTGATGAGAAGCTGAAAAACGCGGGGAGTCCCCCCTCCCCATTGTCCCTAGTGTGTTCCACTAATGCTGTCGCCGATTTCCCTGATAACTGATACAACAATTTCTTTTGCCAGCCAATATTTCTTGTTGAATTGTTCTTGGTCTAAACGCTCCACAGATTAATGAGATCTCACAATCGCATTTCTCTGAGGAGATCTAAACGATGTCGAAGACGGCACCGTCTTTTGAAGCGAGCGAAGTCGTCCATTTTGAATTTCCTCGCTCCTTAGAATGCTGAGGAGAAATCTCGCCTCACACATCGAAATTTTCCCATAGTGAAGATGGTAAGGAGAGTTTGGACCTTGAAACTGGATATTCGAGGAACAAACCTTCCTTACCTCAACCTTAAACCAAAGCATGATACTACTCTTAAGCACGTGTATCGATAATTGTATCACTCACTGACGTTGTTTGCAAAGTCCCAACCAGGGGGTAGAAACTTGCAGCTTTTTTTGTCCTTTCAAAGTGGCAGTGAATGCAGCCAGTTAGTGATCCAAGTGGCCTGTTTTGACAGGAGGGCGGTAGCGTCGTGGTTCCGCTTGCCTTGAAATTTATTGATATTTATCAAGATCAGTGTAAAAACTATTATTCTATCATTAATTAATTGTCAATGACGATGTAAATATTATCAAACCCTCATAGAAACTACATAACTATAAGTGATGTCTGCTAATCTGGACTGATCAAGAATGGTGGCGACATCTGGCGACCATGATTCCTGCCGAACTTGAAAAAGTGCTTAATTTCCACCTCTGGTATAGTAATATCTATCTCTATGGTCCCAACTAACAAGGATTACTGAAGGCGCTAGTCACAAGTAGCTCCTAGCTCCTAGGCAACCATTTTCGTCATTATTAAATAAAGGTAAATGAAAGTTCAAACATATATAATTATATTGCTAATATGTATTATTCGGTTAATAGAGTATAAATTAAAGATAGTGGAATGTAATTTGGCAATTATGTAGATAACGGCCTCCACCCCAACTTGCAATTTTTCCTACCTTGCATTGTTTCTTAATTGCATAGTGTTCATGGGGGGTGGACGAAAAATTATTGGGGGGTGGACGCTAGGTAGGAAAAAACGCGAATTGGGGTGGAGGCCGTTATCTACATAATTATCTAGATCTTAGGTTGCTTTGTCTTTTTGAGGGGGTGGACGAAAAATTCCGTTTCTATTTATGGTGGGAACGGCTTTTTTTATTTTTCACTTGAAAGCGATCTCCGCTAACTTTAATGGTGCTGACTTCCGTCTTCCAAACACGCAACTCCATCTAGCGACAGTGCTTGAAGCCAGGCACTACTTTAACGACAGCCATGGTTCCTTCAATTAAGAAACCATGAGGACAGCAATCAGTTTAGACAAGGAATTTGCTTTGAAAGTAGTTCCAGTGACAAACCACCAACCGTCTGCTGAAAGAGGTTATCAAAGGAAAAAACAACCGTTAAATTTTAGCAAACTTTTACCACTCTCGGCGCTGCGGGGCCTCATTCAATAAGGCTCATTGGTCAATGTTTTCCATTACTCGAATGCCTCCGGCGTTCTGTCTACGGCTTCCCCCTCCGTGGTCATGTTAATAATATATACCCGAACCTGTTTGGTCACAGGGGCAATTGGTTTCCCCCCGGCCGGTTACAAGAGGCTAATGGTCAGTATTTTTCTATTGGTCACAGACATACTTCGTTTCTTACTATGTGTGGGCGGTAAATCAGTGTTTTCGAGAGCGCTCACACACCGAGACATACATCCCCTCTCATGGTTGCATACAGGGAGTGCCAACAGTACTCGGACTGAAGCGTGGCAAGACTGATTTGTTTTTACGGATTCTGAAGTTTTGTGTTTTGATTTGGTTTTGCGATTTTCGTCAGATAGTAGAAATTAACCCTTAAATCAAGCTAACCTAACCTAATCTAAATTAACCTAACTTAAAGTTTTGTTAGGTTAGTTTACATTGATTTAGGTTATGTTACTTTAGGTTATCACTCTTCCTTAGAAAACTGTGAATGGAGAGCATATGCCCACACAGTCACCAGAAGTCGATTTCGACTTGATGGAACTCAACAACAACAACTTTAGGTTTGGATTAGGTTAGGTTAGGTTAGGTTAGGTTAGGTTAGGTTAGGTTAGATTAGGTGATCTTTATTATGTTCGACCACGTTAGGTTTTCTAACTCGGGGAAATTGTCCTTCACCCGGCGAGAGGTTTTTTCTAAAGTAAAGAAAACACTTACCAGCGTCGAAGTCCGTATTATTGGGAACCTTGCTGACCATCGGAAAGGCACTCCAGCGCTCGCCGCCTCCGTTCCGTTCCCACTTGTCGACACAAACTGCCACGTCAATCTTTTTGCCGTCGCTCGGACTCGTTCGTCGGCTAAGACGTCTGGCTCGTCGTTCGTCCCCCAGGGGCCTGAAACACTGCTCCTCCCTCACATGCTGCTTGGCATTCCTTTTCCTCGTCTCTATTGCCAGTAGGAAGTTTTTTTGGCTGGTCCTGGTTCGATTCTTCCGATGAGATTTTCCCTGATCCGCTATCGATGCTGTCTCTCGTTCTTCTCCCTGCATCATCCTCGCGTCTCCCCGTTCTATGACGAAACTCACGCTCTTGCTCCTGACTGGCCGTTTTTGCCGCATTTGTTGACGTTCGAGGTTTCGTCGCCCATCTTCCGGTTTCGTTTGATGGAAAACACGAGTCTGGTAGCGATGGACGACATCATCGGAATTCGCGGTGTTTTTCGAATTCCGTGATATCCAGCTAGCTCAAGCACAGATGAAAGAGTGATAACTGGGTTCAAATTTGCAACAACGTTAATTTAATTACTAAAACGCGTTTCGAATTTTAAACCATATTCACTTATGTTACAAGATTTAAAAAATTTGAGCAATTTGAAGAGTGGGCTTGGCTTCAGGTCTTTTTCCGGTTGGTGAAGTTGCTAATTGTGCCCATGTGCTAATTGGACCTTCTTGCTGGCCAGGTGGTCGAGAGGGTTAGGGCTTTCTTGTTCTCGAGTCCACTTGGTCGAAGGTTCGAATCCCGCCGTGGGCATGGATATTTGTGTTTGTCCCGGGCTGCATACAGATATAATGTGTGTAAAAGGCGCAAAATGATCTTAGTAGTCGCTGCCAAAAATTCTAATAAACTAAACAAACCTTCTTTCAATCTCAGGAGTGACTAGGAGAATGAAAAAACTTCGAATATACATACCAGTGAATATTATGAACACAATTAAATATAAACTAATTAACCAATGAATTTAAACAACAAACTGTTTGGCTATAAAATAAATATTTTGAAGATGAGTTTGATACGCGGATAAATGATAAAAATGGAAAATTTGTTGTTTAAATTCATTGGTTAATTACTTTATATTTAATTGTGTTTATACTATTCATTGATATACATATTCGAAGTTTTTTTCCTTTCAATCGCTTGTTGTCGGGGTATTTACTAAGTAACTTACTCTCCTATTCTCTCCCGAGATTGAAAGAAGGTCAAAGAAGGTCCATATGGGTACAATAGCACCTTCACCAACTGGGTGAGTATATAAATTCTCCTCCAAGTCCCTCCCATATATAAATTCTCCTCCTGTATTCCTGACATCCCTTTCACTTTTTTCATGGATGTTCATTATGAGCTCCAAAATGTCAATTGATTGTTTACTTTGTAAAAAGCGATTTTCCTCTGTGAATTATCAGCGTCGACACATAAGAAATATTCATGGAGAAGATACGTCAAAGAAGAGTGAAAGGAATTTTAACTGAAAGCAATGTTCATTGTGCACAGATTTTAAGTGCAATCGAACGTCTGAATTTCATCAACATCTTGAGAAGTCACATAACATGATAATTGAGCAGGAAGAAATAGTCTTCAACTCAATAAGTGGTAAGTCATTGAATATTATTTGAATATCGTTTGATTATTTTGATAATAACGTGCGCTCTTTCTTCATTTTTTTAACATTTGATAAGCTTGAAATTATAAAGGGAAATTAATGTTTACAAAATGAGTTAAGGTTTGCTATATCCGAAAATAGATTTCAGCGATTGGAAAGAACAAATAGAAAAGAATGCCAATTCGCAGTACGTCAAGGAAAGGGGACAGGCGCAAATTGCTAATGGAACAATGAAAGACACATATGTATGCTGTAGATCAGGACATGTGAAGCATTGCGGAAGTGGAAAAAGGTCCACAAAAATACAAGGTTCAAGAAAGATAAATGCCTTCTGTCCAGCCCGTATTATCTTAATAAGTAACATTAAGAGTTAACATTCAAAAGTAACATTTTTCAAAACGCACTGTGGTCATGGTTCAAATGACCTTGGTCTTATAACTCTATCCAAAAGTGATAAACTAAAAATAGCTCAGAAGTTGTCTGCTGGTGTTTCTGGATCTGTGGTACAGTAAAACCCCGTTACAACGTACCTCACTTTAACATACATTTCAGAATAACGTACAAATTTCAAATCCCCGTCCCAAACGTAGGTATTTTAATGCTAAAAAGTTTCAGAATAATGTACCTCACTTTAACGTACATTTCAGAATAACGTACTAATTTTACATCCCCTTGGTTAAATTATCCCCTCAATACAACGTACATCGTTCACATGTCTTGCACTGATTGGTCAATGCAGCCCATGCGAAAGCTGCAACTGCGCCAATGGGCTAATTAAGCCGAGTTCACATTTCATTGGTTGGTGAGTAACCCGGAAATCTCTGCATGCTACTCAATCTAGCATGTTCGATTGTCGATTGTCGCAGGCGATCGGGATAGGTACGGGAATGTAACCGGGAAAAGTCAGGGAATTTTTCATTTCAACATTTCACTACATATTGTATATCCTATAGTGTATTTGTATTGAATAAAAATAAAATGCATTCATGTATTCTTATGTTTTTCTATGCATTTTTCACAAGCCCCCCCCCCCAGTTTCAGTATAACGTAACCTCAGAATAACGTACAAATTTCCAGGTCCCTTGAAGTACGTTGTAACGAGGTTTTACTGTACTAGATATGATTAGGAGCAATATGGAACAACCATTAAATAGGTAACATTTAATCACCAGGATTATAATAAAATAAAAACATATGCTGCTGAACAATAATAAAATCATATGCATTGATTCTACACATGGCACCGATGCTTACGATTTTGAACTCATAACTATCTTGGTTTTAGATGATAATAATGAAGGATTTCCAGTTGCATTTATTTTTTAGCAATAAACAAATTGTAGGCTTGCTTCAAACTGCATTTAATATTATCAAGGTACATATTAATGCAACTTCATTAAACTATGAGGTTTTATGGCAGATGATACGGATGTTTTCTATAATGCTTGGGTTAAAGTTATGGGTATGTTGCAGACCGTTTACTTTGTAGTTGGCATGTTGTTCGTTCTTGGGAGAAAAAACTGACAATTATAGGTAATTTGGAATAACGTTATGACTTGTTTAAAAAATTAAAGTGTATCCAAACTCAACTTGATTCTGAAGCATTTAAAAGAATGTTACACACTTTCGTTTCTGACCTACAAAATGATGAAGATAAAAGTTGCAATGAGTTTGCAAGATATTTATACAATCATTACAGCAATCATTGTGAGCTGTGGGCCTACTGCTATCGAATTGGTTTGGGCATAAATACAAATATGAGCGTCGAAAGGATGCATGGATTGTTGAAATATGATTATGTGAATGGTAAAAAAGTTCGGAGACTAGATAAATCGATTCATGCAGTTATGGCGCTTCTTAGAGATAAGGAAGTTGGTAGAATTATCTCTTCATGTAAAGGAAACGTTGGGCACAAATTAAGTGGAATAAGGAAAAGACATCGGAATAGTTTAGACTTGCCAAATGCAATTTTTCACGGTGAACAAAACAATGTATGGCTTGTTCCATCTTCTAAAGATGAGACATTTTTGTATGAAATAACTAAGATTGCATTACAATGCTCATGCAACTTAAAATGTGATGAATGCAAATGTTGTATTCATTCCTTTACTTGTACATGTTTTGATAACGCTATTAAGTTCAACATGTGCAAACACATTCATTTAGTTAGAAGGTTAAATGGAACAGTACATGATACCCCTGATGCTGGGTTTGATGACCAAGTGGAATAAAAACACAAATGTGAGGAAAATGGAAACCCTGAAAATAATTCAATTTTCTCTGATGAAACTGTACAGCAGTCCGAATCACAAATTAATAATAGATGAAAGTGAATATTTATCTATCAACGAAATCCAGGCACATATGGCTCACTTGCAAAAAATTCCCATTAAAGAAAATGTTGATGACAATGATCTTGTGCAAGAGGCTAAAGCAGCATTTCCACGATTATTACAATTAAGTCAGAATCTTGAACAAAATTTGCTTCTGAATCGCATTCTCAAAAGTGCAGAACCAAAAATTTTAATTTAGCAGTGACAAACAAAGAAAAAACATTTACCACATGTAGTGAGGTTGGCGAAAATGCACGAAAAAGACCCCACCAGTCCAATTTTCATGGCAACATAGAGCCGCAGCGGTACAGGTCCACCAAGAAAAAATTAAAAAGTGTATCGAGAGCATTTAAAAATCCTACTGATGCTGAGAAAAAAGAAGTTGACTTGGAGTTATTGCTGCACAATTAAATGTTTTCTTATGCAGTTTTTATATGAGATCTTTTATGCATTTTTTACAAAAGTGAAGATTCAAAAAGTTAGAAATGGGCATAATTACATTTTTACAGTTTTTACAAATTGGTTTCATGAATTTCATACATTTCTAAATAGATTTAATGCAACTTTAAATGAATTTTATACGAATCTAAACAAATAGAATATGTGTTTTAGTTCAATAGAAATGGAGTTTAATACTAAATAAGTAAAAATTGAAACCTTTTTTTTAAAACCTTACAAATTGTTTTAATAAATTTACAGTAAATTTATTTATATTTTTTATTGTACTTCAGTTACAGAAAACAAAATTGTAACATAAACAAATAACACAAACGTAAAAAGAGCGTTATTTCTGTGTAATTGTATAATTAAACTAAAATAAATTATTACAACATGGTTATATAAGAATAGGAGTTGTAATAATATAGAAATAATTAAAAAATATGAACTCCTTTTAATTTAATGTAATAGAAATAAAAATAAATTAATAAAACCAATTGATAACTAAAGGTCAGGCGATGTGGAGAAACACAAATAACGAAGTGTGAGCCTTATGGAGAACTGGTTGTTCAGACGAAACACAGGTAAAAAGAAGATCTTGTAGAGAAATGTTATTTGTTTCTGTGTTTTTTACTGTAACATTTCTCTACAAGACCTTCTTTTCACCTGTGTTTCGTCCGCATCAATCAGTTCTCTATAAGACTCACACACTATTATTTGTGTTTCTCCACATCAGGCGACTTTTAGTTATCAATTATTTTTATTAATTTATTTTTATTTCTATTATTTTCAATTAAAAAGGAGTTCATATTATTTAATTATTTATAAAATAAATATAATAATACTTGAAATATTTATTCTTCTGTATTTCTGTACGGAAGGGGTATTTCACTGGTAAATTCATTGACATAGTAAAAGTATATTAACTCTATTTTTAAGTTTGAAATTCATGAAACCAATTTGTAAAAGCTGCAGTACATTTTATGGAATTGAGCTTGTATAATGTATGTGATCTTGCTACGAGTATGTAAAAAAATAAAAATAAAAGTTCAAAACAGAATTCACTTAAATAACATTTGCGTAGTTTTTATATACATGATTATTATGTATTTTCTTTACTATCGAAAACGTAAAAAAAATCTTAATTAAGAAAAAATGAGATTAACAATAAAAATAAAAAAATGAAATCCATTTCTTCATGACATTCCATAATCCTTCATAAAAATAATATTACATGGAATTTGAAAATAAAGAAATGAATAGTAAAACTGAAATACAATGAAAAGGATACTATCAATGAACTTTTGCTTAGATGTAATTAATTTTAAATAAGCATTTAAAAAAAAATTAAACCAAAATTGCCTGTTATTCTTCAAAGACTCGAAAAAATTGATTATTATATAACTTCGCTAAAAGTTCAGCATGAACCCAAATTCTCTATTAAATTTTCTTAATTAAAAGTTTTCTAAATATTTAAAAAAAAAAACTAAAAAAATTTTAAAAATATGATTAAGATAGAGAATAATAAGAGAAACATCACAAAAATAACACAAAAAAAATATACGAGGCCTTTTGGTCTTTTTTTCAATGACCTTCATCAGGTAGAGAATTTTTTGAAAGTTTTTAACTGATTTTTTTAACTGATTTTTTCATCAGTGAGAAGTTTTAAAGAATAATACATTTAAAGAATTAAAAGAACATTGTTATAAACATAGTATTATCCAAAACATTATTATCTCATTTTGAAATTATCAACTGATTAAAGGTTTTAAGAAAATGAATTTAAAAATTTTTCATTATATTAATTTTCGCCATTTCACCATGCCTGTTCATTTCTTTATTTTCAAATTTCATGTAATTTTATTATCATGTCAATTGATTAAATTTAAAATAAAAATTTAATTAAAAAACATTCTTCAAATGGAATTGTTCATCCAAATTCCAGTTTCATTACAAATTAATTTTTCTTATTTTAAAAGTTTACACTAAAGTTGAGAAGCAAATGTATGTTTTAAAATTAATTATAATTTATGTACCATAACTGTATCCTATAATAATTTTTGTAAACTTTATATTAAATTTTTTTTAAAGTCTGTATTTTAATAATTTACTTAGTAAGATGTTTCAGTTATTTTTTAAACGTTTTTAAACAATTCATAGTGAAGTTTACTGCTCTCATTTTTATTTATAATTCGTATTTTATTATAATTCGAACCGGAATTAGTTTTACATTATTGGCTATTTGCAGTAAAATATTAAAAATAAATTAAAAAGCACATTAACATATAAATTGTTTATATTGTATAGTTCATTTCATATTACTGTTTCGCGAACGCGCCGACTTTCTTGCCGGAACATATTAGTCGATAATGAAGTGCGCGGAAGCGATCTGAAGGCAAAGTCCACAGCATAGTGATTCGTGGCCTTCGAGATATTACGCCTCCGCATCGCCTCTCATTTCAATGCTTTTCTCCGTGCCAGCGGGAGTTCAACTTTTTAACGCTAGAGGGGGATCGTCAGGGATAAAACAACGGTGGATTCAAGCTAAATCTATGGAAGCTACAGACGTTGATAAAATTATTTCGTGAATTTAATGGAAAAACAAACACTTCGAACGTAGTTTTTTTATTAATTTGTTTTTGCTTTTTCATTGATTGTATATATTTGTAATTTATATTTTTTGCATTCTCTCATTGAGATATTTCGTTGTTTTTAAAGTGCTAATTCGTTGCACTCGTGTACTTCGCACACCTTTGCCTTAGTCCCTTAGCTACGCTCCTGATTCAGTGTTAGTGTAAACTTCCTTCTTTTCGGAGGCTGTGTGTTATTAATTAATCTATCTATCTATATATATAAAGAAGGATGTTTGTGGGTCTGTTTGTCTGTATGTTTTTTATACAAATCTACAGTTTTATTCCGATCTTGATAAAATTTCGCATACATGACCTTCAAAGCATGAGGAAGGTCACTGTCTACCTCAGATTTCGGAAAAATAATAAATATCGATAAAAAATCGATATTCATGGTTATGGCAAGGCATATTAATGAGAAATATCTCATGACCAACAATGCAAGGAAAAGTTTGTGCAACAATAGGTATCAACAATGGTATAAACACGCAATCCACAAACACTAGGCAGGGATCAACAATATATATCTCATGACCAACAATGAAAGGCAAAGTTTGTGCAACAATAGGTATTAACAATGGTATCAACACGCAATTCACCAATAACAATGAGCAGAGAATGATGATGTAATGTTAAAGCAATCTTTCCAAGAATTATAACAATGAACATAAAATGATGATGTAATATGGATAAGTTTCAATTTGTAACAATGCATAGAATTCCTGTTATTCAGGCTTTTCTTAGAAAAGAGAGTTCTTAGTACTTAACAATTTCTTGAAAATCTTTAAAAATGATCAGTAACTGGAGATAATGGAGAGTTAGCAGACTATTGAGAAAGAGTGGAAAGACAACAGAGGAAGCACTCCTTTAGCTCCGTGATGTATTGAGCAAATGGGAAGCAAGTAAATAGAAGAATCGGCGACCGCTAGACTGCACAAAGTGATGAATGGCCAAGTTTTGCTTCAACACGTCGAGAGAAGAGTGGAAATTGCAACAACACTAAGTATACATCTGAGGTAAGATTACGTGAGTAAGAAATTATTTAGACTAGCAGTGGCATCCTTGGAGAGGTCCAGCCATTGTGAGCCTTTAAAAAGATTTTTTTCGAATTTTCATTAAGAATTTTTACTGTATTAATTTTAAGCATTTTCATGTGGTTATTTTTAAGATATTGCAAAATTTAATTTAATTTTTTGAGATTATTCTGTTTACATCCAAGTGTAATTATCCCGGGCAACGCCGGGTACCTTTGCTAGTCATTTAATAAAATTACTTTATTTTAAATGATCATTACTATCTAATTTCACTTTATGCATAGAAGGCATGATCGTATGGCAACCAAATTTGGTGGGGTCACCAATCCCGCTCCAGACAGGCTCCCTGCAAAGTCACACTCTTCTGCCATCGATATTTCACCCGTGTCATCAGCCCGAAACCTGCATTAACTGGTATTTAGCTGTGTTTTGTTTTTTTGAGTTGAATGTACATTCAACAGCCTGTTGTTGGATGTTTCGATAATAGTGCAGACGATCTCGTTCGAGAAATCGTCTAGAGCATGATATCAAAAAACAGATGAAGGTTAGTAATAGAACAATTCCCCCCCCCCCCCCCCACACATACACTCTTCATCTGTTCTTGATGATATCGAATCGGGGTATCGTTTTTTATTTTTGAAAAAATAATTTTTTTTAAATTAGAAAAACGCACTCAAATCTGCCCACATATCAATGATTGATTTTATGCAGACCATTCCAGATGACCTGTGATGAAAAGTAGTTTAGCATACACATAATATTATGTGTAAGTTATGTTAAAATGATTGATAAAACTAAGAACAGATGAAAGTACGTATGTGAATAGGGGGGGGCCGCCCCCCCCATCTGTTCTTGGTAAAACATTTTATTTCAATATTTTGTGTGTGAATCCGATTTAAATCGATTTTTCACTTACATCGAATATATCGCTGATTGTGATAAATGCAGATCGGTTTATATTAAGATTCGATTCAAAAGAAAAACTAACAACACAATACATAATTCGTTTGAAAAATGTTAAAAATATGTTGGAATAATTTCGTTTCATTAATTTCATTCAATGCAATGAAAACCAAGACCACATAAGGATCGTGTCATTTGCTCTTGCTGAAAATTAAACACTAAACCGGTGTAAAGACAAATTCATCAACATTACATAAAGATATACATAAATGTAAATGAATAAAGGAAATTCGGTTAAGTAATGATTTTTCACTAAAGTTTTAAAGTGATAATGTTCTTTTATAACAAGGAGAACCTCCCATAAGTACAGGCAGAGATGTTTGAGGGCAGGGGTTTTTTTTCACATATTTATAGAATTTTTATTCCACTGTCAATTTGAGCATATAATAAAAATTTCCCTATAAAATCATTTCCCTGAAAGATAGTTTTCTTTATTAGACCTAGTTTTGTCGTGAGAGCCAGAATTTTGCGAGATAAAGTCGGATAAATTAGCATAGCGATCAGGTAGAAAGTAATTGTTTATCCCTGATGAGCGCCAACTAGCGGTCAAAAATTGAAAATGACTCGGCAGGCAATTTCAAGCCCGATGCGGAGGCAGTATATCTCGAAGGCCACGAGTGATTCCATCTGTCTTTAGCATTTGCCGTTAGCGCGCCCAGTGAACATTGCGATGTTGAAAAATGAGCTCCGGCCAACGAGATTAACATTATTAGAGTGGAAATAACGACGCCATGTTTGAAGCTAATTGATAGTTGAGGTAAAAACTTGAAATATGAGAATAAGAAAATAAACTCGGTTTATTACAATCATATTTATCATGGTGCTGGATGCAGGAAATAAATTTAGTCTAAACTTGGCTTATTTTATTAATATTAGCAACTTAACTAGCGTCAGCCATGACAGTTGAGGTTAAATAGCAGCAGTTGAGGTCGACACTAGTGTTGGGCGATATATCGATATTCTTCCGATAATCGATGTTATTCCTGGCGGTGTTACATCAATGATCGATTTTTAAAGATGTTAAAATACAGAAAAACGATATTTTTTTTTACATAGTTTTACATTAATCAGAATCAAAATCGTTAATGATTAATCAGATTAACCGATTAATACTATTCGTGTGTCATAGTATCATATAAGATATTTAAAAGTCAATATCATTGGATGCCATCCAATCAACTATCAATTAATCAAATTTACTAATCAAAAAATAATCTGCAAAAATTAACGTGCAACACTACAACTGGTATTCAATTACTAAATAATCTGCTGCAAGAAATTAATCAAAGATTTCAAAATATTGAAAATCAGTAATTAATTTCTATGGCAACAATTTTAGATCCCAGATTCAAACATTTGCCATTTGAAAAACCTGAAAATCATTACAGAGCTTTAAAATTTATTGACTCTGAACTCAATTAATTAGACCTTTTGAAGTTCATCTGACTGAAGCAAAGGAAGATAATTTTTGGAAAGTTTTTGATCATTTGTGTCAAAATAGTGTTGGAGATCCTCAACAGATGGCTGGATTGAGTTTCACTCTTCGTCAATATTTAAATGTACCTTCTGTAAAAGACAGACAAACAGAACCCATGGAGATCTGGAGAAGATACAAAGAAGTATTTCCTGATTTATTTCAGATAGCAGAAAAATATTTATGTGTTGTGGGAACTTCGACTCGACACATGCAAGTTATCTCTGCTTCATAGTGGACAATCGACAATCGAACAGCGCAGGGAAAAACGAAACGAGCGGTCCGAAAGCAACGCTTTCACTGCCATACTCATCCAGGACAGTGTTGCCAGATATTTCTACCTCGAAATCCCAAAACTCGTCCACAAAGCAGCTCAAAAACCGCGGGACTAAGCACAAAGAAGCCCAAAAAACCGCGAGACTTTGAACCGGCTGATTTTAAATTACTACACATAGTATTCGAAGTAATCCATAATAAAATAAATACAAACAACAAAAAAATTTTATTTTATAAACTGAGATTAATTTCTTTTAATAAAGTAATGACACTTTTGATACAGTAATGAAAGTAATTCATACAATAAAAATTTCAGCTGCGGCATCAAGTTCCTGTTGCCGAATACATTACATGAGAATTAAAATTTGCCATCATTCCTGTAGTTGGTTCAAAGTCATTGCAACATTTGTTGTCTATTTGCAAAGATGTTTGGATCTGCAGAATAGCATCTAAAGACCTTAAACATGTTCGATTCCTAAGTTTTGCTTTTACGATGTTCATTTTAGAAAAAATACGCTCGACTACAGCATTACTAATAGGAAGAGTTAATAGTTTAAGTGCAAATTAGTCCCCTGGGAATTAAGGGGCAAGTCTTCCTATTTCACGTTGTTGCACTGATTTAGGAAATAAGGAGGCGCTAGATATTTTAATTTTTCTAACAACCAAAATTTTTCTGGGAGGCGCTTCTGAACCTGCACTTGTTTAATTTAAATCTTCAACTAAATTTATTTTTGACTCAATAAGACTCAAAAAAACAAGATAAAAAAAACAAGCCCAAAAAAAGCCACGACCCGCCAAAAAAATCCCAAACCGCGAAGTCAAAATTTTACAAGCCAATTGTTTTTAAAAGAAGCCCAATTTGCGGTTTATAGCCCAATCTGTCAACACTGATCCAGGAAATAACCAGGGGAAGTACACTGAACTAGGCAAGAAGCCAGATGAGACCTAGTTAAGTCTTCCAGTGGATAAGATTGGGTCCTTTCCTATAAGGACGAATAAGTTGATTGTTGATTGACGAGGGGCACGAGGAGCTATGAGATCCAGTAGTCGGGAAAGATGGCCTTTTGGATGTCGTTAAAATTGATGTCCAGGGCGTGTCGAGGCCTGCGATGCCTGAGGAAACTTCTAAACGTGAGTGGATGCTCCAGAATATCTGCAACCACAGGATTGGGATGGTCCTTAATCTTCGGAAGAAACTTCTTCAGTGCAGGGTTCCCACATTCTGGAAAGTCAGGGAAATGAAACGTAGTCAGGAAAGAAGGGCTATTTTCATGCATTTGTCAGGGAAGTGAGACTCATTCTGGGGAAAGTTAGGGAAATAGATTTTACTGGAGACATCAATACTTACATTTATATGTCCAGTTACGGACCAGGAGGCAAAAATTCTTGAACAAGCCTCGTAATACTGATACTAATACTAATTTTGTATAATGTGACAATAATAATAATAATAATAATAATAATAATAATAATAATAATAATAATAATAAAATTGTGTCTGAAAAACTGTTGTAAAGACATGTTTTTTTTAAAAAAAATTACGATTTGGTCAGGGAAATGAGATACAGATTATCTGTGGGAACCCTGAAGTAATATAAGAATTATTTATTTTGATATTTAAAATTATACAGAAGTTTAATAGTAATACAAAGCCACCTTAAACCAACGTACTGAATCTATATTTTCCCGAAAGTTTCCCGCTACTTATATATTCTTTTAAATACTGTCATCGACGTGTGACTACTCACTGCCGCCAAATAAATGTCATATTTAAAATTGATTAAAAATCTCAGGTTTTGGAAATTAAATTCAAATGAAAGCAACTTAAAATTTTTTCAACAAATTTAAATTAATCTGCATTAAAATTAATATAAACTGAAAGTCATTTACTAAACTGAATAAGAAAATGATATTGTTTATATATGATTAGATAACTGTTCTATAATGTGGTCAACGGTATCATTTATATTAATTATAATTATATCTAACATTACCTAAATTGTCTAATTTTATGGATAGTATGAATTTATGGAACAACTAATTATGCAAAAATTATTAAATCTGACAGGTCAAAATATGAAAAATTAAGTAATAAAAATTTCTTTTTTTTCCCTCCTATTTAAAATAACGGAAAGCTCAACTTCCTTAAAAATCGTCGAATTTCAAGTAAAATCGTTATTAAAAAATAAACAGAACTTTTAATTACTTAGCGTCTCATTTAGACGTTTATTCAAAATAAAAACTAATACAGGCTATAAATTAAGTATGTTTTATTATAAATGTGCTATATAAAATTTGTGCAATATTTGTAATAATTTTAACTTCATTGGATTTTCTTATGAATTTTCACGACTTTATAGCTAATATTTTCCTCATATATTGGCTTTATACTTCATTATTATTATAAACATTGATTATGTTTATTTATTATTAATATTTTGTTCAAAGCCATTATTATTACAGCAGTTTTATTATTTGTAATAAATTGTAATTTTCCCAAGTTTGTAGCACTAATTTTAAAATCTGCGATATGATTACATGAAATAAACTAAAAAAGAGCGACGCGAGCAGTACAGAATGAGTAAAATTGCTTGGGGAGAAGGGGAGGATGGAGGCATCGAAACGCATCACGCATGTGATCTATTATAGTCAGATATATTTAAAGGAATGAAATGTGGCGTTTCTTGAATTGCAAATTGTCGGCGGCATTCGTAATATTCATCCTATCTCATATTAGCTGCTCGATGCGAAGATAAAAATGATTAACGTGTAGCATTTCTATACGATGCAAAGCGAGTTCGTCATGTTGGCTCCTCGACGTTTCTCTCAAATTGGAATGGAAATCTGAAACTGAAACCTGTTTTTCCTTTTGACGCTTCTGATTGGTCGGAGGAATTCAAGAAATAGCCGCTGGGGGTCTAGGCTGAGCTCATCGAGAAGCAGTCGACAAGTGTCGATGGTCACATGGTTAATGACGCATTTGTCGATTCGAGCTAGCATGAACACGACTTGTCTATAGTGTCTACAGTGTAGACTTGTCTACTTGTCTACAGTGTACAGACTCTACACCGTCGATTTTCTAGTGTAGACTTTGACCATCGACAACTGCCTTAAGAGCAGTCGACTATGCACATTCTTGTCTACAATTCAAGAGCAGTCGACTATGCGCTTGGCGATCGTTATTTCAGAATTTAGCAACAGATTTCTTATTAAAAGCTTTTTTTCCTTCGTTTCCGGCCTGCAGGGTAAATACACATTTTCTAAAAATATTAATAAAAACTTGTTTAAAAATATTTACATACATGAAGCACTCTCTTTTGCTACGAAACTTGAACTGCGAAAATAATAATATACTGTGTCTACAGGTATGTGTTTATGTATGTATTTATGTGTATACATGGATAAATGTGTAAAATTATGTATAAATGTTTGTAAACTTGTGTATATCAATGTGTATCATCTAGCCATACGTGTGTAAACTTGTGTATAAATGTGTAATATGCCACTTATCGACGGTTAGATTTTGTCGAGATCGACAGCTTGTCGATGAGTTCAGCCTAGACCCCCCTGGTCGATTACCAACTGCTCCTGTCTAATAACTGGAGCTGTGTAAACACTACCACAGCCTACATGATTAGAGACTGTAGGCTGTGAAACTACAAACAAAAGCATTCAAATTCCACAAAATCATTTTAGTTTCTGTTTTGTTTTGTTTTTTTTTTTTGTTTTTTTTTACATTGTCACAATATTTTTTAATTGATTCTGTTAAAACCTCGGGAAAAAAGGCAATACTTTCCACTTTTAATAGATATTTAGCACAGAATAATTGCGAACGAAATATCACTAATAAAAATATCACTATTGCGAAAGTTTTCAAAAAATAAAAATATTTATTATTAAATAATTACTTTCTTTTTGTTATATACTAAATATTTGAATACAGATACAGATCTTTTTCTCGCCCAGTCCATTTTAATTTTATCTTAAATTTATGTTGTAATCTATTTACGTTTGTAAATGCAATAACAATAGGAAATTTTAAATTAAAATTTTTTTAATATTTATATAATTTTATATAATAATAATTAATAATGTCTAAAAATAATAATGAATCTGGAAAATAATATGGAAAATAATTATTTAATTACTGTTAGTTGAGTTTATTATATAAATATAGAATAAATGAATATTCAAAATAATTACAATTAGCTTACAGGATCTGCTTTATTCGTTTTTCACATATGGTTCTTAGTGCACTGAATATGCACTAATCAGTCTGACAAGGACTTCCATGCTCATGCCCTTACCCACTCCCTAAAAGCAAGAGGCTACCCCAAATCTGTCATATGCGCTTCTATCTATAAACATCGCAATTCTCGTTCTAACAAAAACCCCAAACCTTCTCCAGCCATGACAACACCTACATTAGTTCTTCCTTATCATCCAACCCTCAGTAGTATTAAAAATGTCCTAAGGAAACATCAACATATTATTGACAACTCTCCTCTTCTCCACTCCATTCTACCAGAACCACCAAAAGTTTCTTTTAAACGGACATTTAATTTTAAAGATATTCTGGTCCATGCTGCTATTACCAAACCACGCACTTCCACTAAGGGATGTTCTCCTTGCAATGCAAAGCGTTGTGGCGTTTGCCATTTTCTTAACCCTGCTACCTCCATTTCTAGCAGTGCTTCCTCCTTTACTTTCAAGATTAACCAGAACCTGACTTGCACTTCTCACAACTTAATTTACCTGTTACATTGCAAAGTATGCCAGAAACAGTACGTTGGAGCGACAGGCAATACTATACGCTCCAGATTTGCCGGGCATAAGTTCGATATTCTTAGCAATGCTGACACCCCTGTCGCTAAACACTTTAATTCCCCTGGTCACTCTTTACAGGCCATCAGCCTTTATATTCTTCGTAGTAACTTCCATAACAATAAAGAAAGAAAGCAATTCGAGTCTTTTCTTATTTGGAAATTTAATTCCCTCACCCCTAATGGCATTAACCGTAGCAAAGGCACCATTCCCTCATTACCTTTCCCATATTACTCTTCAACTTCAGCTATTCCCTAATTTGTCGCAGGCTCTCTGGGCCTTTTTTCTTCGTTCTTTCTTTATCTTTTTTTTTTATCTTGTCTCAGTTTTAATGTTCTGTCATATCTTTTTACTTCTATGTTCATTTTGTGTCCGTCCCTTTACTTTTTTTTTGTTTTTTCATAGGCTCTCTGTACTCTTTTATTTTAGTGACCTTTTTATTATGCGATACTATTTTACAGGGTGACTAGCGACCGGGCTTTGTAAAAAAAATTGTGTAACCGGGAACGGTCAGGGATTTTTTCCAGGGATAATTTTTTTTTTTCCCCAGGGAATTTTACGAAACCGTTTTGCTAGACACCCCATCATTCCTAAACTTTTTTATAATTTTGTATGTGTTATCCTATTGCATTATTTTTCGTCGCCCTCTTATTACCTCCTATTTGTCCTCCTTCCTGGTCTATCCCAACACGTCTTCAAATTCCTCTTCTGCTTTTTCAGCCAATGCCGTCTTACTGTTCCCTATGCCAACTATATATAAAGGCGTCCTTTAGTACTTTTTACTCTACGTTTCTACTTGCCTGGAAGTGGCCAACGAAGGAAACGCCTCATTACGAGCTAGCGTCAAAAGAAGGCATGAAAATGATTCTGCTGACAGTGATGGAGGTGACTGGCGTATTGTGCAGAATAAAAGGAACAAAGGTGGTGTTAGGATAGACAACATCCAGGCCACTGTTAATATCGACGATAGTGTCTCTGTGGCCCTACGAGGCTGGTAACAAAACTAAGCTTAGTCATCCCCAAAACAATGTCGTCCATGGAAAGGAAGCTGTTTACATTCCTCCGATTATTATTCGCCCTCATGGGAAGCCAATCAAGGAAATTCTAGACGAGATTAAAAATCACGTGGCTCTGGATAAAATTACTGCCCACACGGGTCGTTCAGACACCATTAAAGTCAAATGTCATGACGAAGAAACGCACAAAACTCTAGTTTCTGGGATCAAAAGGAATGAAATTCTTGAAATCCAACACCACCAACTAAAATCTGAAAAGTTACTGAAATACGTTGCTCGTAACGTTGACAAAACATACGATCTCGAAGATTTCTGTGAAGACGTCAGAAGTGCCAATTACTTCCCGGACAAAGCAATTAGGCTTAAAAAAGCAAACGGGGCTGTCGAGATTGCCAATGGTTCTAATCCTCCTTCAAAACACTGAACATAATAAGTCCTTCCTAAATCTGAAACGTATCGGTCCACTTGCTGTAGTAGTTGAATTATTTAGGGGAAACAAAAGGCCATTGCAATGTCACAATTGCTTACGTTTTGGGCACGTGTCTCAGGGTTGCACCGAGTCACCACGTTGCAACAACTGCGCAGGCGATCATCAATCAAGGGACTGTACGAATATACAAATTATCAAAACACATACATGTTTAATATATTTATGTAATCACAGAAATCAAATCAAACAATTTTTTCCCCATGAAATATTTAAAAAATGAAATGGTTCTAAGTGATTGTGAAAAAGTACTAAAGCATTATAACTACCCAGAGCCTAAAATTCTCCACTCTTTTTATTTTTATCTCATTATAAAATGAATAGTTTTTCTCAAAAAAAAGAGAAAAATTAAACGATCACATGTTTTTTCATATTTAGATTTTTAATTGAAAATTCATTATTCAGAGGTGCAGATAAATAGCAAATTAGACAAAATTTTTCATAGCTTCCTTCTAAACTATCTAAAAAATAGTACAAATTTATTTTTATATAATATAACGAAATAACAGCTATAGTTGTCCCTATAGGGACCAAAAAATTATTTCGTTATAACGAAAATTCGTTATAAATGGATTGAAAAAAATTAACATCGATCAAAGAAAATATTTATTTCCAAAACAGCTGTATGCTTTTTTGCATTAAACTTTTAAATTATATAAAATTTATATAAAAGAATTATTTTTATAATTTACCAAAGTTTATTTTTTACAAAAGCATTAAACGACCAGATATTTCTTAGAATTACGTACAATTTTAAAAATTCAATATTCTAAATTTTAAATAAATATCAAAATTCATCCAAATGATTAATTATAACTTTTTGAAAAAAAAATTGTATTACATTATTTTTAATCCTTTGTTCGATTCCAAATATAGAGTTTGTATTTTGCTTTAAAGCTAAGCAAGAAAACGATTGCAATAACATATAAATAACTTTATTAAATATGTTATCTCTGGTTCCATCTGTCGATGATAAAGGTCTACAACACAATCGCACTGCTAGAGATCATATTGCTAAAGCAATCCGCAGATTAAATTAAGTCCTGATTTTAATCCGAAATGCGCTGACGACCAGGCGTGATATATCGATAATCGTAGTCGGCCGGAGCTCATTTTTCTAAGTTCAATATCGCAATGTTCACTGGGCGCGCTAACGGCAAAGTGTCTAAGTGGGCTGCAAGTCTAGTTAGTCAGCATCCCACCAGAGGGAAGACGAGTCGGAGTTGTCCTCTCTCCAGCATCCATCGCGCAGCCGCAGTTGGTGCTTTGAAATCGTGGAACTTTTCTCTTCCGTTGCTTCGGCTATTTTTTAAAGTTTCTTTTGTGTTTTAATCCACCGACCGCTCTTCAAAATGGATCCGGAGGCTTTCCTGGATTTAGCGAACCAAGTTACGAAATTAAAAATGTATCCCTACTTCGAGATCGCCCACGCGATCATCACCTGTATGTATGTCCGTGACGACCTGGCAGGAGGTAAGCATTGGTGACCCCCGGTAGTTCCCTCTTCTCTCGTTCCCCTTTCACTTCACCTCTTCTCACGTTCCCTTGCAGCTATATTTACCGCTCGGTGCTAAGCTAAATTTAGAGCCACGCAAAACCCTTTAGTTAATTATCCCTTGGCTCAGCGGAGGTCCTTCCCTGACAAGCTCCGGTGTCCATCGGCGGCACGAGACGAGTTCATAAATTGCGGCCCTTTAACGAAACGCCCACGCACTTTTAGGCCTAAAAAAAAAAACACCCTCTTCGCACCTGGCCGACGCCGGCCTCGCATTGATGCTTGCTCGCCATGCGGAAGAGAAAAAGCAAATCGAGGTCAAGTTCAGAATTCCTCGCCTGCAGAATTAGCCATTCGGGTTCCGTACATGTAAGGCTCGAGCGAATCCTAAATCTTAATCGTTTATGGAATAAATATTTTTTCCCTAGCTTCGCTTTCTCGACGTAGTCTCGCTTGCCGCTGCTCGTCTTTTCCTCGTGTGGGCGATGACTACCAACTTTTACGTCCGATTTGCACCATTGCAGAACCCCGGAGATTTCTTTCTTTTGTTTCTTTTTTCTTTCTCTACCCATTCTCTAAACATGGACAAAACCTAAAAAAGTTAAATGGGCATGGACACTTATGGGACGAGTGTTTAAATAGCAATTTTCATTATTTTCATGAAAATAAAGATAATAATGTTAATTTTACAGTTTTTAAAAATTGGTTTCATACAATTTTAAATGAATTTCATACATTTTTAAATAGATTTAATACGATTTTGAATGGATTAATATGCTTTCAAATGAATTTTAATATTCTTTCAAATAGATTTAATACATTTTTAAATGAATTTAATACAATTTAAAATTCAATTTTAAAATCATACCTTGGACACGATAGCGTTGCTTTCAGGTGAAGTTGATTCGTGCATATTGTTGAGTAGTGAAGAAAGAAGGTGAGAGTGCAATATTACACATAACAATGGAGTCTTTGTATGGCTATATATGTGCTCAAATTTTTTCGTTTTCTCGGTTTATTTTGAAAGAAACAAAATTTAGCATTTTCTTATTTTGCAAGCATCAATAGTAGCTTTAGATGAGTAAAATATTTCAGTTTGGTGGGAATCTGTGAGATACCATGTTCGTATAGTTTCTTTGTGAGTGGCCAAAAAATTAGACATATCCCTTAGTTGAAAGTAAACCAGTCCAACACTGATGTAACAATGCAGAGCTGCTTATATAAGGAATGCTCAGCTTCAGACGATGTATTTATCACGGAAGTTAATGTTAAAATGGGTAAGACGAAAGATTTAAGTTAGTTTGAAAGAGGGATGATCGCCGGTGCAAGAAGAGCTGGTGCCAGCATCTCTGAAAGGACGACTCGTTTGGGATTTTCTCGCACAACAGTTTCTTGGATGTTTAGAGAGTGGCAGTTAAGAAAAAAAAATTCAACGATAAGAATTATTCTGGTTGAAAAAAGGCTGGTGAACGAGAGAGGTGACAGGTGAGTAGCACGCATACTCTGCAGCAACAGAAGGCAACAACACGACAAGCTGAATTCAATGCAGGTGCATCATAAAGCATATCCCAATGCACAACAAGACGGATTTTGCAAAGGTTGGGCTTTAACAGTAGGAGACCATCAAGAGTGCCTTTGGTATCACAGAACAATAGGAAAAGGCACCTATTGTGGGCCCAGGAATGACGTAATTGGTCACTTGAGGAGTGAAAAAAACTAGCCTGGTCCGATGAATCTCGTTTCCTGCTCCATCATGCAGATGGCAGGATCCGATTATGGTGCAAACAGCACGAGTTCATGGACCCCTCCTGCCAAAAGACAACTCTTCAGGCTGGTGACAGTGGAATTATGGTCTGGGGAATGTTTTCCTGGAATAGACCGGGTCCCTTAATATCGGTGGACACAACTCTGAACAGCACAGCATACCTCAACTCGTCTATGACTATTATGACTATAACAGATGACTATACCTCAACTACCACAGACTATTATGACTATAACAGATGACTATACCTCAACTACCACATAAGATTTTATTCCATTATTTGAATTATGACTATGATGTTCCCTTCTGGAGATGGTCACTTTAAGCAGGACAATACACCTTGCCACGTTACTCGATCGGTCAAAAATTAACTTGAGGAACATCAATCAGAGTTTATTCTGCTTCCAAGGCTTCGTCCCATGACCTCAATCCTATCCCATGAAAGATTACTTGAAAACTTGAAAACACCACCATTTAATCTGATCGAACTTAGAGCTTCCAATATGTCAGTATGGGCCAACATTCCTCTGCAGCAGTATCTGATATTATCAGAATCTTGTTGAGTCCATGCTGTGATCAGAGCTAAAGGTTGGCCAACTCGTTATTAGAGAGTGTCTCTAATTTTTTGGCCAGTCAGTGTATGTCCTCTGAGAATATATAGTCCTAAACAAGATAACTTTTTGCAAAATCTGATTGTTTAGGAACTTCCAAAAACCAGGGGACCCAGAGTTAATAAAATATTGTAACGAGGGACCCTATAGACATAGAAATGACAATAATTTTTTTTTCTACTTTTTTTCCAAAACAGTTTTCTAACGCCTAGGATAATTAATTTTGGAGGGATAATAGGGTACATAAAACTTTGTACACCATTAAAATTTGATCATATTCCAACAAATAGTTTCAGAGTTACGCATTCAAAATCGTAACAGTGCTCATATGCGAGTACTAACCAGCATGTGTTACGATGTGGAGTGCATAACTCGGAAACTGCTTGTTGAAATTTGATCAAATTTTTATGGTATACAGTTTTATGTACCCTATTATTCTCACAATTTCATCATCCGAGAGTTATAGAATCTGATTTCCTAACATATTGATCTGGCCGGTGGCATTTTTATTTCTGTTCATATCTCAGTTAGCATTCAAATTCGGACCCATGTTCATATGAACTTTTTTGCTTAGAATCACCCATACTATATCCTCTAAAAATTGGTAAAAGTATTTTTGAAGCACCCTCTATAGGGTGTATCAATTGTCTTCAACTTATTTCAAAATGCTATAGCTCCACAGCCGCTGATCTCAGGTAAACAATCTGTATTCCATTGGATCAAGTCTTGTTTCACTGCAGCTAAAGGTCTCCCAGATGCATCTGAAAGGTGTAGTGAGCTCCCACCAGTTTAAATCGAGATGGGAGCTAACTTGCTAGAAATGCTGCAAAACTGGCTTCAGAAGTCAGAAGATTCCTTAATGAAGAACTTTGTATCCTTAGATCGGGTGTACAAGGGCTCAAGATTTCACACTCAAGAATCGTGGCCACCTCATTCCCCTGACCTGACTGTATTTTTTTTTTGCTAAGGATCGTGTTTATATGCCTCCCCTACCAGCAAATCTGGACTACCTCGAAACTCGAATCACAGCAGTCATAACAGAAGTGATGCAAAACATACTTCAGCAATTATGGGAAGAATTTGAGCATGGAGTGGATGTATGCCATGTAGCCAGCAGGAGGTCACATAGAACACTTATAAGCTACCATATAAAAGGTTGAGTATATTCTGAGCATTTTGCAACTTCACCCACTTAGGTATGTTGATTTTTTTTTTAATAGAGAATTCTGAAATCAGATGAAGACTTGTATACATCCAAGAGATAGGCCAAAATAGGGCCAAACCAGAGGCCCATGATTATTATTATTATTGTTTGGAAAAACTAAACTCGGATCAAGTCTGGAAGCAAAGTCCCAGAGGCAGACCAAGAGAGGGCCAAGCCCAAACAAGCCCAAAGGACTCAAATACAAGGAAGGGAGAAAAATATTACATACTCGTGGGAGTATTGATGTTTAGGTGTAGGAATTTCCTTACTATGTGACAGGTGTTTAGAATTGTGGCTTTCTGTAAGGTTTTGTATAAGTGTGGGTTTAAATTTAGTGTTGACAGGCTTTTGTGTAATGAGTGTTGAATAACCCCAGTGGTAGAAAGAACGATAGGAACAATGTGTACTCTGGTAACTCCCCAAAGGTGTTTTATTTCGTGTGCAAGATCCGTGTATTTAGTGATTTTGTAGGTGTATGTCTTTTGCAAGTTGCGTGTGTTGGGGATGGGGGGAGGGTTCTAGAAATTTAGGCGTCGACTACTAAGGTCATTTTGCACCTTTTACACAAGTTATATCTGTATGCAGCCCGGGACAAACACAAACATCCATGCCCACAGCGGGATTCGAACCCATGGCCAGGTGGACTCGAGAACTGGAAAGCCTACGCCCTAGCCCTCTCGGCCACCTGGCCGGCTGTTGGGGATGGAGATATCGTTATGTAGGTCACTTTGTTTTGCTTATCTACTAGTGTGAAGTCTGGTCTGTTATGAGGGATAGTTTAGTCAGTGATTATAGCTGTGTCAAAATATAGTTTATGTATGGTGTCTGGGATATATTTACTGTATGGAGTGGAGTGTGGATGCCCCTAATTTGAGTATCTTAGCTAGTTGTTGATGTATGAGGTTGGCTACCTGGTTATGTCTGTATAAATAATCTATCTGCATGAATATTTTGCAACTGGATATGATGTGTTGGATGGTTTCCTCTGCGATATGGCATTTCCTGCAAGGCCCATCAGTTGAATCTTTGATAATAAGTTTTCTGTAGCTTTTAGTGTTAATAACCTGGTCTTGTATGGCAATCATGATTCCTTCAGTTTCCCCAAAGAGACTCCTTTCACTCAACCAAAATTTCAACGTTTTTTTGTCGATGTGCGGCTGGTTGAGGTCATAAGGATGTCTACCGTGGAGTTCCTTTCCAAGCCATGATTGAAGTTTAGTGCATGTTGAAGGGATGTTATGGGTGTTACGCACATTATTCAGATTCAAAAGTGTGTATTTTGTAACCGCCATACACACTGCTTTGTGTAATGGTGATGTGTGTTGTTTAGAGTAAAAGAATTCTCTGAGTGACTGAGTCTGTTTCTGGCATAGATCTATTCTATCAATAAGATCGCTGGCTCCCTCTGAACAAGGCAGGGTGAATCTTTTATTAGCTGTGTGCAGGTGGTGCTTTCTGTGCTTTGTAAGCAGTTTATGTTGTTTCTTCTCAAGTACCTCAAGATATGTGTGTATCCTCTATATGATTCCAAAAGAGTAGGATAGTATTGGGTGGCATAAGTATTGATGGCCTTGATTAAATTTCTGGAATTTAAATGTGGTTAAGTATTGCCTCTAAGTTTGGCCTAACTCCTATTGGTTGAAGCCGAACAACGCATTACAAAGAAAGGAATGAAAGCGCAACATGAAGTAGTCCTGATGTTAGGGGCCATCCATAAATTACGTCACACGTTAAGGGGGAGGGAGGGGGTCAACATAGTGTGACATCATGTGACAAGGGGGGGGGGGGGCA
>JAHWFO010075106.1:544667-554971 GCA_023313115.1 Rhysida immarginata | reverse complement strand
ATAGAGGAGAAATGTGAGTATCAGATACAAAAAGAATTTTGAAAATCTGTTAAAAAATAAAAAAGTTACAGCCATGGAGGCATTACTTTTCTGCCCACCCTCGTATATAGACCCATTATATTAGGATCAATACTTTATTCCTTAATAAAACATAAATACAAAGTATAAGACAATTCTCCTATGAGTCAATTCTTCTATGTTTAATTTTAAACCATTCTTTTACTGCAAATGGTATAATTTCATTAAATAAATCTATATCACAGTTTAATTTAATACATAAAATATATCTGAGAGTTTCCTCTTTCAGTGCATTTTTGTGGGTTGTTTTTATTAATTTAATTTGAGAGAAAGCTCTTTCCACTGCTGCAATATTTAATGGAATGACAGTAACAGTGGCATATATTTTTGCTAAACTAGGAAAGAGATTTATTAATCCCTGATTCACATGTTTAGATCCATAACATAGATCTGACGATAGCTTTTAACGATCTGTCTTCCATTTTTAAGTTTTGTATTAAGGTTAGAAAACTTACCACTCGTTTAGGAGCCGTTCTTAATCTTCTGCAAAATGTTTCGCTATTGCTTGTATATCTGATATCCCATAAATGAACAGGATATTTTCAAGATCAGCCAAATCCAAAAGTGAAAGATGTTCAATAATGCTCACATCTATATATCTAGAAAAATATGTTTGAAAACTATTTAACCATTGTAAATAAAATATCTACTTAAATGGGTAAATAATTTAGCTAAAGCAATGTTTTTGGGAACGAGCACGCTACTGTCGTGGCTGGGCGCAATACTCTTACGGCAGGGCGCAATACTCTCACGGCAGGATGCAGCGCCCTCCTAAAATAGGCTAGCGGGAGCATTGATAAGCGTAGAGTAGATCAGACCTGTTAATCAGGGCCATCACCTTAAGATATTGCCCCCCTCAAACGATGCGGACGTAGGACCACACAAGGGTTATTATTATTATTATTATTATTATTATTATTATTATTATTATTATTATCACACAAATAGTAATTGGTTAGAAATATTGCACGGGCTCACGCCAAGTGCAGTACAAGATTACAAGGATGATAAAGACATGAATTTACGAACAATATGACAAGTATGAAGTATGGCAATTTTTTGGATATTCGTAATCAAACATTTTGGTAAGCTCAAACGACTAAGTGATGAAATAAGATGACTAGGGACAATTCCTGTTGCCGAGATAATCACGGGAACTATTGTCACTGTTTTAAGGGCCCAAAGGTGTTTAAGTTCTTCTGCTAATGCTTGGTATTTCTGTAGTTTCATTATGCTGAGATTATGGTTAATGGGTAAGCAGGGTTCATTCTAGACTTAAAAAAGGGCAGGGTGCTAAGAACTAAAAGGGCACTTTGCCCCCCCCCCCAAAAAAAAAAAGGGCACATAATTTTCAAAAAAGGTTTTTCTCTGTAAAAAGGCATACCGGGTAGTTCTTTTTGAAGTTCCTTTACCCTTTACATCCCGAACTATTTGGTATTAAAATTCTTTAAAGCTTTGAAAATTTATTAAAATTATATTACAGTTAAGTATAAAAATTTAATTTAAAGACAACTAAATACTTTAAAATTTCATTAATGTGCATTGATAAATATTATTTTCTGCGGAAATCTTAAGTCAAATATCTTATTCCAATTTCGAAGCAATGGCATGCAAACGTTTAATAATGTTGCTTTATTTTACTTAAAAAATTATAAACAAGAACAGCTGAATTAAAAAAAACTTATTGGTTGACATCTTTAAGGAAATATTATAAAACAAATTGCGAGGAATACAGCAAGTCATCTTCATAATTTGAATCCTAACTCTAAATTTTAACATTTAATAATGTAATATTTTGTATAATTTAAATATAAATCAATTTCAATCAGAGAAAATTTTGATTTTTTCAAATAGAAAGAAAAATATTTTAACTCAGTGAAACATGCAACTCTTTTTCACATTTCTCCATTCTTCAACAGCCATTTTAAAATCACATTCCCTATTTAATTTTAATAACATCAATTTATGTACTTGCTCTACTTTCAATCTATTTCTATTGTCTGTAAGCACAAGTTTTATTTGGGAAAAGATTCTCTCAACCTCTGCATTTGAGACAGGCAAAACACATGCTGTATTTTTTAGTTGATGGAGTAAAGGAAATTTATCTACGGCAGTCACTTGAAGTTTGTTCAGCAGAGATGCTAATTTCTGAATTGACAGGGCGTTACGAGGAATATTAGTTTTAGTTAAGTAAAATGTTTTAAACTCCACCCACTCTTCCATTAATGTGCTTTCTTCCATTTCAAAATACTCAGCTAATTCCATCATCTTAGTACTTCCATATAATGTAGACTCTGCTTCCTGCGGTACTTTCCTGAGATCTAGAATTCCGAGATTAGTGATTATAGCCAAATTTTCTAATCGTTTAGAGACATTTTGATGTAAAACGTCCAGAAAAGAACGTGCATCCTCTTCAAATAAACCATCGGTACAATCGATTGGAGCAATTATTTTTAGCTTCCTCGCACGTTCTTCTAGTTTTTTGCAAAATGTTCCACCTGGTTTTTTCTTGAGTTTCTTGAGTTCTGTTAAAGTAGTGTTAACATTTGCTTCAATAGAACTCAAATCTGAATTCTTTCTTTGAAGGTTAAGATTAAGATTTGTAATGACTTCAAGGACATCACAAAGAAATTGTACTGCATGGAAAAATTCATAATTCTTATATATTTTTAATAAGGAATTTGGATCTGGGCCTATAAGATTCCCAGATCCTCCCTTTGACTTTACCACTGCATTCTCTAAATCTGCTAGGATGGCTTCATAATTACTCCTAATAGAATTTAATGCTTCATTATAAGATAGCCATCTCATGAAACCAACTCTGTTGATGGTTTTCCCTTTTTCCGAGGCAAAAAGCTTTTGAGCATTCATTAGGCTATTTTTTCTTATTGAACTGTATTTATAATACTTATATGTGCTAGTTAATACTTCATCAACTTTTAGAAACCTATTTTTTGATTCAAAACTGTCCTTGATTGCTAGAGCCAGTCTGTGGTTCATACAGTTCATTAGGATGATCTTAGGATTTTGTTTTTTTAATTTTGTGACAACGCCTTCATGTTTTCCAACCATTGAACTTGCTCCATCGCTGACAAAAAGCAGACATTTTCTTTATACTACCACAGTCATCAATCACTGGAGAAAGTTCAGAGAATATTGTCTCTGCCTTAACATCAGATTTCTAATAAATGAAGTTTTCTGTTCCTCGTCTTTCAAGTAACTTACAGCTATAGCCATTTGCTTTCTGTAATTTATATCTGTTGTCTCATCAGCTAGGACTGAAAAACAAGGGCTTCATTTATTGCTGATATGATTTCTTTTTCTTTGACTGAAGCCATTGCATTTAAAAATTCATTGGCGGAGACATAGCTTGTATAGCTTGCATTTTTCGCCTTTCGAAGAGGCTTTAATATGGAACAATCTAATTCTTCGATACAAAATTTAATCAGTGGTTCAAATATGGTCATATGTGGCAAATTATGTTCAACTAGGAAGTGCAATGTTTTCATTGCTGCTTCAATAGCTTTAAATTCCTTTGAATCACCACAATTTTCTTCACTGAAGATGTTATGTGAGGCATTTGTTTCTTCAACTACTGCAGCCATATGTGTTGCTGATTTCTCATGGGCTTTTTATTTTGTCTAGGCAGACACTTATGCATCCATTTTGTACCCAAGGAGATTCAGAATTTTTTTTGTATTTGATACATAAATTGCAGTGTAAAACATCTCTATTCTCTCTAATATTGTGCTTTAGCCACGGAAACTTTTCTAGCCATTTTGGATCAAAAATAGCCTTGTGTTTGCTATTATTTATTTTAACTGGTCCTGCTGCAGATACATCAGAACTGCACTCCTGTTTAGAACTGCTATCTTCATTATCAAAATCAAAATCAACTATCACTCCTGTCACTGGAACACTCAAAGACTCAACAGCGTTGTTTCCACTTTGTTCATTGGCTATTTGAACTTGAGAGCATTCTTTCATTTCTGCACATGAATTTGGGGATGGAGATTGCTGATCCAGATTCTGGTCAGGTAACTGAGAAATCGAAGTGGACTCCTTAGTGTTGTTGTATTCCATGGGAATAGTAGTGGTGATATTTTCCACATCCTCTCTGTGATTATTGTCCTTAATGTAATGAGAGAAAAATACTTTTTTTAATGCAAGATATGAAACATTTTTTTTTCAAAATAAAATGGAATGGCGTAATGGTACATTCGAATAGGCCTACCAAGAGGTCATGAAACTGATTAAAAAAATATTTTTTCTGGGGGGGGGGGAGGGGGTCTCAAAACCTTATTTACTCCAAATTGGCTCTTCACAGCCAAACAGTTTCTTTTCAAAAAAGATTTGTCTCAATGAGAGGAGGCTGTCTACATCGATTTTATTGAGTTTGCTTTGCTAGTTTTAATGCTACAGCCAGTTTACAATTTTTAGAAAAATATTACCTCTAAAAAGGCTTTTGACATAAAAATACACAAAGCACAATTTAAGGGAATACCGACATTTCGCTACAAGACACCTAGCTACAGACACCTCGTGACAGAGACACTTGGAGACAGAGACACCTCGCTCCGAAAAGTTTGCAAGGATTACACTTTTCTACACTTGTGCACAAGGTCAAATTCCAAACTCGTTTCCCTATTTACTATTACCCCCTTCCAAACTATTGTCACAGTTTAGGCAGACTGCTTTATAATAAATGAATACTTCCTCATTTACTTTGATACTCAAATGATAAATTAAACTTAAATTATTAATTGAATTGAGAAATTGTAAAAATTTAATAGTTTAAATCTTTAAAAATTAGCTTTTTGATTAAATATATGAAATTAGAAAACTCATGTTTTCATTGTTTGAACAAAAAAGCATGATTTTAGGATTTTTTTTAAATAATGAGCGATTATTTTAAAGTAAGTTATTGATATACATATTAAAATGATATTAGCGATTTTTATATTAAAACATGAAAGGATTAACTGGATAAATTTATGATTAAATTTGGTGCACATTTTTTAAAATTTTGTTAAATTAATTAAACAAGAGTCATAGACTCCAGGATTAAGTGGTTAATTAGACAAGTTTTATTCTAAAATGTGATCTAGGGAGGGTTTAGTAAATTCAGTTTATGTGCGGAAAAAGAAATGAGTAAAAGAAAGCAGTGCATGATTTGATCAACGGAAATATTTGAATAAAAATAAATTATACGCAATACGCAAAAGTAAATTCATTGTCCATTAGTTTGCGTCATTGTCTTTTTGATGGTAAAATTTTAGACGCCAGGTGAGGAAAGAATTATTTTCTATGGGCAAAAAAATTGGGAAAGGCAATGAAAAAACATAAAGTTACAGAAAAAGCGGAGTTTCGCACATCCAGGGAAATTTTTCATATCTGTTAATACAAAAATTAAAACAAAAATTAAAAAAACTGATAAAAAATCTGATAAAACAAAAATTAAAAAAACTAAAATAATGTAAAACACATACGGTAATATATATTATAATGCATAAAGAAATGATGGATTTCTACGTTGCGTATTGCGTGTAATTTATTTTTATTCAAAGATTTTCATTGATCAAATCATGCGCATGCTTTCATTTACACATTTCTTTTTCCTCACATAAATTGCGATTTACTAAACTAAATCACATTTTAGAATAAAACTTGCCTAATTAACCAATTAATCTAGGAGTCTATGACTCTTGTTTAATTAAAATTTTAAAAAATGTGTACCAAATTTAATCATAAATTTATCCGGTAAAACCTTTCATATTTTAATATAAAAATGTGAATATCATTTTAATACGTATATCAGTAACCTACTTTAAAATAATCGCTCATTATTTAAAAAAAATCCTAAAATCATGCTGTTTTGTTCTTTTTTTTTTTACACCAGTTCAATTAATAATTTAATAAATGGTGAAAAAATTTATTAATTAATATCGGAGGTAATGGCGTGAAAAAATCCTCCTTGACCATTTTCCAATTAATAATTTAAGTTTAATTTATCATTTGAGTATCAAATTAAATAAGGAGGTCAAAAGCTTCGAGCATAAAAGGAGGAAAGAAGGGGGAAAGCCACAAAAATAAGGAAACGAGTTTGGAATTTGGCCTTCTGCTCGAGGGTAAAAAACTGTGACCCTCGCAAACTTTTCGGAGCGAGGTGTCTCTGTCACGAGGTGTCCCCAATCTAAGATACAATCTAAGTATGTATATATTTTGTTTGGTTCTGCTATTTGCCCTTTCGGAGGAGATAGCTGCACAAAATTGGTCCATAAGTACAGACGGAAATTTTTCTTCAAAATTTCAACGTATTGAATTTTTAAGTCGATTTCAGAAAAAAAAAAAAAAAAAAAAAAATCAGTTTCTGAAACGAACACTTTTAGTGAGTAGTAGGCCAAAAATACTAAGCTGTGACATGTGATGTCAGTGGTTGTATTTATATTAGTTTGTTGTTGCCAGTATTTTCATTTTTTTTTTTGTTTAGTATTTTATAATGAGTATTATTTTATTAATATTTCTGTGTTTGTAATAATAAGCTTTAATTCCTTTTAGCGAACTTTTAAGATTGATCGCCAACAATAAGTTTCCTTAATGGGTTAGCATTGTTGAGAGAGAGGAGATTCTCAGAATCTCTGTGATGCTAACTCATTAGGAGATTGTTGCGTTTTTAAAAAGTTTTTTTTTTCTTTGTGGAGTAAATGTAAATAAGAAAGAAGAAGAGATAACTTCCGTTTTCTGAGTAGGATGGTCACGTTTAAAAGAGTAGCTAAAAACATGGCAGATGTTATGGCTTTAATGATCACTTCACTCGTTAAAACAAAAATTAAGTACAGTGATATCATTCCCATAACGAAATATACCATTTGATGGCAAATGGAACCAGTCTTTGTTGTTTTCAAGTGCAACTTTGATCTTCTAAGATATGCTAACGATGTTTGGTCCAGTGTTCTATGTTAACAATGATCGATCTTTCCCCACGGGTATTGCAGTGAAGCTGGCTAGAATAGCTAACTATCGTCGTCATGGGGCGTTTTAGAAGAGCAGGTTGGTGAGTGTTGCATTGTTTATTTTGACGGGACCCCGGGAATATTGTCGAAGAAAATTTGTTCATTCGAACAATCGAACTAGCGATTTTTTTAACCCCGATTTGGAGAATGCAGAAGCATATCTGAGGAATGACAGACACTAAGAATTGTGATCAGTTGTTAACTGAATTAAAGAGAAGTGTTCCTCATGGAATCACGTTTTATTTAGAATGTTAGTTATACTTAACTAGCTAGTAAAATGTTTTATGAGTGTGAGGTGGCACAAGAGTTCCGCTGTTAATAGTTAATATTGTGGAGTATAATTTGGGTAGTATTTTGTCGTTTTAAGCACTGGTGGCGTCTCTTGAGTATTAATTATAGGAATGGTGATTATTGGGCTATGCTTGACAGTGAAGGGTTCATGTGGCCTCCCTTCTAATTGTTAAAAAAAAAGGTGCACCCGACGTTTTCCTGTACGTCGACGGTAATATAATACGTCATAGTGGAGCACAATCACATTCCGTTAACTCACTCTGGGGCACCAGTGTTAGTTATGTGCCTGGTGATGCCTTGTAAAGCCACAGGCAGGTTAGTAATGAGAGAACATTGCCAAGGGGACGAAGTATGTTATGGTTAAGGAAAGGTTGCAGATTAGTTTAGTAGGGCCCCTAATTAATACAATTTACTGATTTTCGAATAATTTGTTGTAGTAAATTAGAATATGACGAATTGTAACGTCTCCGTTCCTGACCACAAGGATGACCATATTCATAGTTGGGTGCCATTGTGACACACTCACCAAAATCACCAATATAATCAAAGACAGAGTGTCGGGTTCATTGAATTTAAAAAAAATTAACTCAAGAGTGAATTACTTCTATTGAAATAATTAGGCAAGGTTTTAAAATCAAACACAGTCTTTATTTCAGGAAAATTTATATCAATCAGAAAAGAAAGGCTAAATGCTAAGAAAGGTTACATGCTAAATCTTAATTCTCAAAGTCTATATGTATTAAACTGGATTAAATATAACTAAATTCAAAATGCAGCTGCTGATTAACTTTAATCTAAATAATCATCCTACTAATCTAGGGCTAAACCAAATGCAAATAATGCCTCAATCTTAATCTAATATAAAGTCTCACTAATACTTATTTCTAAAGTTCACTTAATTCTATAATTCAAAACAACAAGGTGGGTCTCGCAAAAGAAAACTTATTAACTTACAGTTCTTGTCCACTAAGCCAAATTCTCTATATCCATATTTGTTACACTACACATAATCACTTTAAAATATATCAATATGTATATATCCAGGGGCACGCTTACATATAAAATATCGAGCACAACACTAAATTTCATTTCTTGTGAAGCACACACTATTCTGCCTTGAAGATTATCCGCTTTGCGTTGATACAGGAATCTGGATCTACTACTTCATGAGTCCGTTACTCCTCAAACAGTCTAAGGTAAGATCAACAGATACCTGCACCATCTCCAAAACTCAAGATGTGGCTTGTTGATTCTCAGTTGCCTCCTCAATCGATTTGAATCCTCTAAGTAATCTCCTCCCTGGTTGATTTGTTTTTCTCATATTGCATTGCCATGAATTTCCATATCACATCAATTCTTATCTCAATGGCTTAATCATCTTATCATCTCATTCACATAAATGGGGGATTCACATATCATAATCATCTTAATTTGATTTCTCAGTGTATTCTCATAATCGGGAGTATTCCTTCACATATCTTATCCAAATATATATATTAATGGTGGGTCATCCCTAGTTAATGAAGATGCAAGGAGAAGGTTCTGGTTCATGATGTGTCAGCTCTTAGTCGTATGATAGGTTTCATACACCAAAGAACCTGTCCCAGAAGATCCCCTTCCCAAAACATACATTAAACCTTTGCGAGTCCTGCTATCCAGTGGGAGCGACGTGTCCCACCGGCATCACAGGGACTCGGGGAAAACTGACTAACACCCTCCCTTCACATAGCACTCCTACTTATCCCTTTTCCAACATCCGGCCTCACTCTCATTCCAAAAAAAACGCAAAACGAAAGTGATAACATTAAAATCACCTTTGTTCAATAAGATTACCTTTACTCTTGATCTCGTAAAAGACATTGATCATTATTCATTAAAATATGTAATCTCATCAGTCATTCCATAGACCAATGTTATTCCAACTCATTGGACTACACAATAATTACTATTTCCTCTCAGTTTGAACATCCCCTCTACATGAAAAGTCATTGCTAAAATTACTTATCTAACATCATAATTGTTCATTAACTCAGTAATGTGTTGTTCTAATTGCCAAACTCTTATAAACACTACACAAATACATCAAATAAAGTCTGATAACCTTCACTTTGAAAGACTATCAATGTAATTATCATTAACATGAATTCATTAATATTCAAATCCTCTATAAAAACATGTGAAACGTAACGCCAAATGCCAAATCAAAACAACTTCCGAAGGAATGTTTCAAAAAAAAAAATTCTCTTCAATAACAATTCATTGTTCCTTCAAATACTTATGAATATTCTCTATTTAAAATAATTCTTCTTAAAATCAGTCTCAGTAATCCAAAGAATCATCCAATATCTCTTTTTATCAAAAAAAATCTTCATGATGCCTTGTGAGGTGAATTTCAGGAAAGCTCAAGAGATCAGAGGACATGAGTCATTCATCGCTCCAAACCTCTCGCAAAGAGACCTCCCCCCTCAAGACAACCCCACTGCAATGAAAAAGTTCGTCAGTTTCACTCACTACAACAAAGTCTACTACTTTGGCTTCACTGACACACGGAATCATCATTACATCAATAAAATCCCATTATTTCTCTAAATTACCCAATAAATGTTCTCCCAATAACACCATAATTAATTCTCACTACCATGTCTTCATAATGTGCCCATTAAACATTAATGACCCATGAAGCTAATTCATATGTATTCTCAAAATTTCCATAAACTTTTCCACAATGTTCACTTATACCCTTATTATATTCACTTTGATGCTCACTATTTGTCTCCTTAGTTTCTTCACTCCATTTTACCTCATCACTAAAAGTAACCTGTTTACCTAATATAGGCCTATTCCTATTCTTCACCAAAATAGACTTAATATCTCCCACTGAGGCGCGAAAAGCAGCAGCAAAGACAGTATCAACAGCTAAAG
>JAHWFO010075106.1:510537-544267 GCA_023313115.1 Rhysida immarginata | reverse complement strand
CCTAACGGATAAGCGGGTTTGAAAAGTAAGTAAGTAAGTAAGTAAGTAAATCTCCCTGATATACTCTTACCTTACTATCTCTTCTGTTACTACCATTATGATCCTTATTATCAACATCAAAATTCTCCTTATTATTAATCACTGCTTGATTCTCCCTAAATTTCTTCATCTCCAATATTTCACCTTGTATTACAACACCTATCTCCTTAGTTTGTATCTACCCAATTACTACTATTATTCATTTCATTATTAAGAATATTATTATTGTTCACTCTTCTACTTCTATGACATGGCTCACAATGCCTGATCCATCTATTAACCTCATTATACATTGATGGCCAGTAAATCCATCGGATTCTCCGCATAAAATCACCATATTAAAATTCCTTCCATTAATCTAAATTCCCCTATTATTCTCTCAATATTCTTAATATTATTCCTCCCCATTTCTCTATAATATCTATGTCATTATTTGTGTTATTGGCAACAGCTACAGATTCATTATTCCCATTCACTGTTACTTCTCTTTTCATTTTATTAAAGTCACAGAGCAAAATACCAAACAAATATTATATCAATTACAAGTCACCATCTTTCTCCACTGATTGTTTTTGATTCCGCCACCTGCCTTTATTCACTATACTCGAGCTCCAACGTAGGGCACCATTGTAACATCTCTCATCATCGACAATATTCATAGTTGGCTGCCATTGTGACACACTCACCAAAATCACTAATATAATCAAAGACAGAGTGTCGGGTTCGTTGAATTTAAAAAAAATTAACTCGAGAGTGAATTACTTCTATTGAAATAATTAGGCAAGGTTTTAAAATCAAACAAACAATGTTTATTTCAGGAAAATTTATATCAATCAGAAAAGAAAGGCTAAATGCTAAGAAAACTTACATGCTAAATCTTAATTCTAATATTCTAAATGTATTAAACTGGATTAAATATAACTAAATTCAAAATTCAGCTGCTGATTAACTTTAATCTAAATAATCATCCTACAAATCTAGGGCTAAACCAAATGCAAATAATGCCTCTATCTTAATCTAATATCAAGTTTTGCTACTGTGACAAATCAATATAAATTCTCACTAAAACTTATTTCTAGAGTTCACTTAATTCTTTAATTCAAAACAACAAAGTGGGCCTCGCAAAAGAAAACTTATTAACTTACAGTTCTTGTCCACTAAGCCAAATTCTCTATATCCATATTTGTTACACTTCACATGATCACTTTAAAATATATCAATATGTATATATCCAGGGGCACGCATACATATAAATATCGAGCACAACACTAAATTTCATTTCTTGTGAAGCACACACTATTCTGCCTTGAGGATTATCCGCTTTGCATTGATACAGGAATCTGGATCTACTACCTGATGAGTCCGTTACTCCTCAAACAGTCTAAGGTAAGATCAACAGACACCTGCACGATCTCCAAAACTCAAGATGTGGCTTGTTGATTCTCAGTTGCCTCCTCAATCGATTTGAATCCTCTAAGTAATCTCCTCCCTGGTTGATTTGTTTTTCTCATATTGCATTGCCATGAATTTCCATATCACATCAATTCTTATCTCAATGGCTTAATCATCTTATCATCTCATTCACATAAATGGGGGATTCACATATCATAATCATCTTAATTTGATTTCTCAGTATATTCTCATAATCAGGAGTATTCCTTCACATATCTTATCCAAATATATATATTAATGGTGGGTCATCCCTAGTTAATGAAGATGCAAGGAGAAGGTTCTGGTCCATGATGTGTCAGCTCTTAGTCGTATGATAGGTTTCATACACCAAGGAACCTGTCCCAGGAGATCCCCTTCCCAAAACATACATTAAACCTTTGCGAGTTCTGCTATCCAGTGGGAGCGACGTGTCCCACCGGCATCACAGGGACTCGGGGAAAACTGATTCACCCCCCCCCCCCCTTCACACAGCACTCTTACTTATTCCTTTTCCAACGTCCGGCCTCACTCTCATTCTCAAAAAAAAAACAAAACGCAAAACGAAAGTGATAACATTAAAATGGTCTTGATCTCGTAAAAGACGTTGATCATTATTCATTAAAATATGTAATCTCATCAGTCATTCCATAGACCAATGTTATTCCAACGCATTGGACTACACAATAATTACTATTTCCTCTCAGTTTGAACATCCCCTCTACATGAAAACTCATTGCTAAAATTACTTATCTAACATCATAGTTGTTCATTAACTCAATAATGTGTTATTCTAATTGCCAAACTCTTATAAACACTACAGACCATCAAGGTAATTATCATTAACATGAATTCATTAATATTCAAATTCTCTATAAAAACACGTGAAATGTTACAGAATAAATAATGGCAACAAAAACTCTAGGTGTTAATGGTACGTTAATTTAAATGTGATCGTGTCAGGGTGAGTGTGAAGGTTACATTTTGGAACCCCATAATAATAGAACTTCCCCACCCCCCTTGGCACATCACATTTTGGCGCCCGACGTGGGGCCTGTAATTACGCATTATGAAGAGATTTTGGTGACACATTTGGGACATTTGGGTGGTCAGTGAGTTATTTTGGCTGAGTAAAGGGTTATATTTGTCTTTAGGAAAATAATTTTAAGAATAGAGATGCCGGGAAACGAAGGGCCGGGAGACGAGGGCGATGTTGCTGTATCAGTGGGAACACCTGAATTCGCTGGGTATACTGCTGCTATTCCTAGCTTTACGGGAGAGGATGGTGGTGTTACTATCGTCGCTTTCCTCGCTTGTATTGACCGGATTGGTGATTTGGCACATTGGACTCCAGCTGTTAAACTGACAGTGGTGCATTCTAAGATTAAGGGGAACGCTGCCAGACGTGCTGCCGAACATGAGTTGTTCGATGTGGAAGATTACGAGCAACTGCAGGCACGGCTGGAGTGGGTCTTCGGGCGTATTAGACTAACCCAAGATGTATCCAAGGAATTGCACGATACTGTCCAAAAGACTAATGAATCTGTCGCAGAGTTTGCAGGACGCTTAGAACTTGCCATGGAGAGACTGATCAAGGTCAAGCTGGCATGGGCAGCCACCAGGAATGAGGAGCTTTTGAAACGCTTCAGTAATAGTTGCCTGATGGCGCAACGCCGGTTTTTGATGGCGGTCAATCCTAAGACATATAAAGATGCCGTGATAGCAGCTCTGCGGTTAGAGGACCTAGAAAGGAAAAACAAAGGAGTATCCAATGTGGCCGAAGCAGGCAATGGCGGTGTTAAAAATGAAGCAGGATCGTCACAGGATCATTCCGCACATAAAGAGGGACGAGGAATATCTACTCCAAAGATGCCCAAGGTTGTAACAATAAGTTGCGGATGCGATGAAAGACTCAAGCAACTGCAGAAGACTGTTGAAAGTCTGGCCCAGGCTTATAGAGAAGGGGAAGTCTAGGGATCCTGCCGTGCCTAAGATGCCGGCAGTGGGTAGAGGTTGTTTCCGATGCGGGCAACCAGGACATTATGCCCGTAATTGTCCACAGCAGGGAGCAAGACTCCGCGATGTTAATGCTGGGATAGCGACCAATGAGCTTATCTTGATGCACAGCAGGGAAGGCAGTCTGTGTATGACAACTGTGCATATACAGGGACAGCCGGTAATAATGTTAATAGATATCGGCTCTCAGGTCTCTATGATCGATAGAGAAACATGCACACAGCTTTCATGTAATCCAACTCCCGCTGCCGATCTGACGATCAAGGGGATAAATGGAAGCTGTTTGTGTCTGAACCAGGCAGCATCATTGACTGTTAATATGCAGGGAGATTATATGGGTGTCCACACCTTTATGATGGATTCTTCCGGCGACTGCCCATATGATGGTATCCGGGGTATGGACATTTTATTTAGTATGACATTTAAATGCACCTGAATAGTAAATGTATGCAGTACTAATGTTTACACTGGAGCGAGAGAAGGGTGTTATGGGCCACAACGAAGGTCGGGTCGTGGTAAAAACCTAGTGGCTGGTGGGTGGTCTAAGGGGAAGTGTTATCAAAAGCAACATAGAGTTAGACTGCAAGCATCTGGGTTCTTTGGGGAGGTAGTAGTTAAAATGCCTATGAATGCCTGGGTAACGAATGATCAACCACAGGGACAGTATGCAAATAAGAGGCGTTATTATGCACATGATATATGTGAGTGTTCCTATAGGGGTAAACTGTGGCATCGGGGACCCTTTAAGGGAACACAAAGATCCTGGCAGGGTAGGGAATCTCGGTCTCAGGGATATTATTTTAATCCAGGGGAGCAGGTAGATACCCAGGACAATGGTTGGTCGGTTGGTGGGGGAAATAATGAGATCCACTATGGAAATGGGCCGATATTGTGTAATATGGACGGAATATGCCAACCAATGGTGATTTGGGAAAATGATCCCAATGGGAGTAATGAGGAGATGATTGATCCCTATCCTGATGGTTCTCATCCTGATGTGGGTGGTGGTCAACATGGGTGGTGAGACAGTGGGTATTGGTGGAGAATGGCAGCCGATGGAGCTAATGTCCTCTCCTGGTACTTCTGGCAATTTAACATATATGGGAGTGGGAGAAGAATATCAGAATCAGGAATTCTGTGAGTATTCAGGCGAGCCGTCACTGTCCAATGATGTAAATGACAGAGCGGAGGGGAGTTGGCCGGAGCAAACAGGAACTGGGTTAAGCGAGAATGTAGCAGTAAAATACGATGTGGGGACAATGACAGATGATTGGGCTGAGGCTTCAAATGAAAGGTCTGAGATGGTTGTTGTAGTACAGGATGCTGCAACTATGACAGAAGAATGGGACAGAAGAATTAATATTTCTAAAAAGGCTTACCCAATTGTCATAAAAATATATGCTAAGGCACAATTTAAGCTACCTTCTAAGTATTTTTATTTGGTTCTGCTATTTTCCGTTATAGAGGAGTTAGCTGCAAAAAATTGGTCGCATATGTACCTAGATACGTAGGGAATTTTTTTTTTTTTCAAAATTTCAACATATCTTTTCGAATCATGAGTTTTTAAGTCGATTCTAGCAAATAAAATTTTTTTTGAGTTTCTGAGTAATCAAACTACTGAACAACTATTTAACTATTCTAAATTTCATTCACTATTAACTTCTGTTGAAAACTGAAAAGTAGTAGAAAGTTTCATGTTATTCCGTGGGAAACAAATCATCAATCTACTTTAATTGTACGAAATCTTAAAAAAAATTTAGAATTTTTAATACATGAATAAATATTATTGTAATAAAATTGCACGCGAGATCGCGGCATCGGCCCGCATAATGGAAAATTTCGTAGACATACTACAGCCTCCTCTAATCATTGGCCTACCAGTCACTGAGTGAAGGCCTATGTGTTCGTTTCAGAAATTCAAAATATTTTTTTTGCTGAAATCGACTTAAAAACTCATGATTCGAAAAGATATATTGAAATTCTGAAAAAAATTTCCGTACATATGTATGTATTGTAACGTTCCAAAACGATTGGACATTATGGGTCTCCCTCCTCCTACGCGTCTCATATCACCAACTGAAGATATAGAAATAATAAAATTGTTTGAGGTGACGTCATTCACCTATTGCCCCTCATCCAAGAATAAAGCGATAAAAATTGTGCTCTTCAAGAGTGGGTAACCAATGGGAAAAAACAACTATGGCAAATATGCGAGCGACAATCGTCGCATTAAAAAGGTTTTCTGTTCTCTTAACGACAAAAAAATATATCAATGATATTAAAAAAAGGCAAGAGGAAGAGGCCAGTTAGTGGCAGAAACAAAAAGCGAAGTCCGCCATAATGGGAAAAGTTTGCAGCTAAATGAAAACGGCCTAAAGTCGACAAAACAGAGCGCTTCCTCAGGAAACCCTTCACTCTACTGTGGAACATGCAATAATGCAGCTTGAACATGTCAAACAAATGGCAGGCTTATTGAACAAATGCTCTGATTTTATAAATTTCTCTGCTTCTAACTTGTTTTTGTTATTATTCATGCGCCATATTTTGATGTAGCAGTCAAAATGTGAACTAATTTTTTTTTTTTTTTTGCAAAATTCTCTTCCCCTTGGTCTTTATAACATGTATCTCAAGTTTCGTGAAAATCTGATTACCAGAACGGCTGCTAGAAGGGTGTCACTTTAATTATAGCCACCCTGTATTAAATGTGACATAGTTTCCTCTCTCTGTTGGCACAGTCGACATTTTGGATTATCACTGATCTTCTGTATTTTTGCTTTCATGGCATTGGTTTGCAATGCCTGTTCTTGAGCAGCAAAAATCAATCCTTCAGTTTCTTTCTTGATGACTCCAGGTTTTAGCCATGCCCATGTTAAATTTTTATCATGTTTTCCTTCAATATTTTTCAGGTGTTTTTCTTGTAGTGGTTTCTTCTTCGATGAATTTAGTCGAGTTTCAAGTTGTGCCTTCTTATATTCAGCCTTTATTTCTGTTGTTTTCAGGATGTTTTCATTTTTCACTGCTTGCAAAAAATTTTCTCTACTGCTGTTAATGTATTCACTCAGATTTAGTCTTTCCTCTTCTACAATTTGATGTACTTGTAGTAGCCCTCTGCCACCAATGTTTCATGGTAAGCAGAGTCGATCAACGTCACTTTAAGGATGCAGCGCATGATGTTTTGTTAGCATCTTTCGTGTTTTTCAATCCAATTTGTCCAACTCTGCTTGGGTCTAGTCAATTGTTCCAGCTGAGTATTTAATAACTGGAATTGCTTATATATTTATGGCTTTGATTGTATTGCCACCATTCAGCTTTGACTTTAAGATTTTCTGTCCTCTCTGGATATATTCCTTCTGTGTTAAGTCCTTAATTTTCATATTCAAGTAGTTATCTGATTCAAGTATTCCAAGGAATTTCTAATTTTCATTTTTTGCCAATGATTTCATGATGTTTCCATTATCTAGTTCTATTCCTTCTGTTGCTTGTAATTTACCTCATTGTACTGATAGTGTTGCACATTTGTCTAGACCAAAGTTCATTTGAATATCTTTGCTAAAAATGTGCATAGTGTTTAAAAGTGATTCTAGTTCACATCGATTTTTGGCATACGATTTCAGATCATCCATTTATTTTGATCATCTAGTTCAATTTCAGAGGTGGTTGATTTTTCCATGTTGTGGTGAGATGCAGTAGCCCATTTTTGTCTTATTCAAAATGTATGTAAGAGGGATCAGTGAGATATTGAACAGTAGTGGTGATAGTGAGTCACCTTGAAAGATGCCTCTTCTGATGTTAACTTCACCAATAGATTCTCCATTCATCATCAGAGTTGTTTTCCATTTTTCCATGTTTTCTTTGACAAATTTACATATGTTTGTACTGATGCCAAACATTTCCAGACACGTGTTAATCCAGCTGTGTGCCTTCTTGTAGTCAATTCATGTTTAAATTTGTTTTTCTTTGCTTTGAATTTTTCAACACCATTTTGTCAGTAAGGAGCTGATCTTTAGTTCCGCTTGATTTTTTAAAATTCCCTTTCTGTTCAACTGGATATAAATATTTTCTGTCAGATGAATGTACAGTCGGGTGCATAAAGGTTTTTACCTCAGTGAAAATTGTTCGGCTTCCTTACAATACTTCAATCCAATGGGATTGCTTTTTCCAGGTTTCTAGTCGAGCACTCTTACTATGGAATGATTCCATTAAGTTTTTGCTTAGCATCAGGGGTAGGCAAGTTTTACGTCATGTGCTCAACTATGTTGACAAAAAGATTATTTTGTCTGTTCTGATGAGAATTTTTGTTTTATTAATAATAAACGAATCTATTTGGTTAATAGTGTAACATAAATGGTGCACAGTATCGACATAATTATATGCGTGATCAAGAGATAAGCAGATGCAGTGCTTGTTATTGTATGATGTAGAAGTGATTTATAGGTGTAAGTGGAAGCTATTTTCTTTTGACTGCTCGAAAGGTTACAAGTCTCATTTTTTGTGTGTATATAAAATAATCAACGACAATTATGCCAAAACCATCCAAAATTTTTTTTAATTTATTATATACTGTAAATAGATGGATCCCATCAAAATTTGACGGAGAACAGCCCATGTTTTTATTAATCCCCATCTCTTTAATTAAAAAATAATAAAATAAAAAATTGTCAGAGCAACAAATAGAATAATCATTAAGCACAAACAAATAGAATAATCAAAGCTTAAATATCTCCTTATGCACAAAGAATAAGAAATGAATTAATATTTAAAATCAAAATAGCTTTAAACTAAATTTCTCTGAAAGTATTAAACTGAGACATAAGGCCGCATCACGACTACGTTACGAGGAGCTGGACTCGTGAGGGTCTTGTCCGAGTCGAACTCGCTAGCAGAGTCGAGTTTCCTACCAGTTCGAATCACGTCTAGCATACGCCCATAGTCTCCAACAAGTCACTTATGAGTCGCGGAAGTGACGCAAAATTGGGGAGGTGTTCTCTAGAAAGTGTCATGTAACTACGGAAACTATAGCATGGCCGAGCTCCCCATGTAGCTTTATATGACTATTTCTATTTGTATAAATGATTTTCATTTTATTTTTTGTTTTTGCTCGGGAATTAGAAATTTTAAAACTTATGGGCTTGACGAACAGATTCTCATTGACTATTTCACTATTTTTTATTTTGAGAAATGATTAAAATAATTATTTAAAATTAAAATTAAAAATAATTAATTATAATTTTAAAAGATTAAAATAGTTTTAAATATTCTTAAATAAAAAGCTGTTTTCATTTTTATTTTTCCCATGTGATTTGTTTTGTTTTAATCATTTTCTTCTGAGAATACAGAAAAGATTCCTATTAATAAACTGTAGCTGTGAACTAAAATTTTGTAAGAACACATGCCAGTTTCTTGCAGGCTTTCTTTAGATTTGCCAAATATCTTATTTTCTTTTTAATTAGAAAAGCTATAGACATTTTGATCGTATTTTAAGAGTTAAATAATTCTCATTTTTGCTATCATAAATTCAAATATTAGGGATTGAAACAAACTTATGTTCACATTCACATAAAGATTAATGTTGAATATACTTCAAATTAAATAATTTATATTTTTGAAATGTTTGCGGTCACGAGTTAAAAAAAAAATTTAATGTTAATTTAATGTGACATTGTCTGTAATGGTGAGGTGCATTTCCTTGAAAAATGCTTCATAAACTAAGCGAATTTCAAAAAATATCAAATTAAGCATTTATATAAGACAAAAACTTATTAAACTGAGATATGCAGGAATATTTTTTTGAATATTAATTACCTAAATGATATAAATTTATAAGAAAATCTAATAAAGTAAAAATTATTGCAAATTTACAGAGTAACCTACATTATTATTAAAATAGTTATGAATTGTAAATATACTGTTAAATTACTCATTAATGGTATGCAATTCACAACTACTGCAGCTATGTATCAGGTTACTATCAAATTTTGTATTAAAATTGTAATAAAATATACTGAAGTTATACCTTTATTGCATTTACTTATGAATTCTTGTATATGGCTAATACTATCCATATTTATCTGGCTTATACCTCATAATTATGAACATTGATTATTTTTTTATTATTATTATTAATGCTTTGATCGAAGCCATTATCACAACAGATGCTTTATTAATTGCAATAAAAGGGAGAAAAGTTTAAATTAAAAGAAATATTCTGATAAAGCTAACCGTATTCTCCTTTATTTATTGGACTTCAATTCATTGATAAAGTAAACACGACACAACCGAGAAATACTACCACGGCCGAACGCCTTGATACTTGACGGGGATGAATGCCTTGCTAGCCCTTGTGTGTCCAATGAGTTTCACGTCGATCGGACTTAGTCAAAATTATTATGGAGCTACAGAGTTCTCCCAGAGTGTCTCTCATAAACCGTAAATCTTCTACTATAATGCAACCCCTTGTATAATGCGACTCCTCTTTTTCGGCCCAAAAAATCGGCAAAAATCCTATCCTCTTGTATAATGCGACCCCCATTTTTGACTCCTCACGAGAAATAAAATGTGCAAACTTATACAGGATAAAATCTTTATTTTTAAATAGTCTGGATATTTAATATTCAAAAACCTTCAAAATCAACTTCGACAAAAGCAACTGCCTCAACTACATCTAGGCAGTTTGGGAGTTTATAGCCCTACATTGATATGGAAAGCTTTCTCACTTGCACATCGACAAAAAAACACAACAATACATCAATTTTCTTAATAAAAAGAGAAGTAATCTTTATTCAGTTTAATATTTTCACTGCATAAACTTTCTTGTAGGCTTTGGTTCGAGGCAGTTTGGAAGTAGGCCTATTTAGAAGTATCGATGTCTGGGAGAAGTTATTTTCGATGTTGTTAGATGTTGGCGACGAGTAATTCGAATAAAAAGTGAAATAATATATTGTATAATGAACTGGACACTATATGCAATGTAGTTAATGAATATTATACGGTAATGTTATCAGGACAAAATCTCCTCCGGACAAAACCTCCTCCGACCGCAGTCGTCGGAGGGCTGATTTTTATCCTCTTGTATAATACGACCCAGCAAATTTAGATGCTTTTTTAGGCCAAAAAAATTCGCATTATAGTAGAAGATTTACGGTATTTAAGTGATTATTACGTGTAGCAGATTAATTTCATTTTTTAATCAATTTCTTTAGCATTAATTGTAAAATCTAGAGTAATATTATAAGAAATAGCGAAGCGAACAGAGCAGAGCTAACTGGAAGAAGAGAAAGGGCGAACATACTTGAGAGGGAGGGGGGGGGAGCATCGATTCGAAATGAGCGATTGTACTGATCTAGTATATTTGAAAGAAATGAGCGTTTCTTGAATTGCAAATCGTCAGCGTCATTCGTAGTAGTCATCCTGTCCCATATTAGTTATTTCGAAACAAAGATAAAAGTGCCTAACACGTGGCATTTCTCCACTATACGTTGGGAGTCCGACATGTTTGTTCGTCGTTGCGACTCCTTCAAGCCACCTGCCTCGGTATCTCGAAAAAGGAGACTCGTCTTGCCTTCTTGAATCGCATTTAGGCGAGACGTGATAGCTCTGTCAGCTCAAACGGGTCTCGTCAATGACTCCACAGCGACTGAGACCTCATTTTACTGAGTCGTGATTCGGCCCATAAAGTGTCAGCAGATAAAATGATCAGTTTTTAAAGCTCTTTCTAACGATAACATAACATTTTCAGAGTCTTTAAGTAGTCGCAAGGAAATGTCATTAAATGATCAAGGCAGGATATTTTTTCTGCCAATCTTCAATTTATTTAATTCAAAACAATGATTGAATATTGTCTTATTACAACAATCACTGGCTTCTGATGGATTGTCGTAACTTTATTTGTTGACTTCAGATGCCCATGAGCAGAAGTGCCAAATTTGCTCTTACAAATAATGCTTTGCGTTTTAATATATAGGATTATATATTTTAATAGTAGAGAATATTAAATGATATGAACAAAAGAGGATTTTTGTAAAAGTAACGGTGATATGAATTAGTGTATATTTTATTAAAAAACTAAAATAAAAAATAAAGCATGACATGACAATTAACATGAAAAGTTTTTTAAACCCTTAAATAAACCGATCAAATTGCACACTTGGATGAATAAATTTTAATATGTTTATGGTGTTCTTTACATACACTGTTTAAAACTTAAATGAAATCAAAAACGCGATATTAGACAAAAGAAAAAAAATATCTATCTATATCGGATTTGAACTTTGCCATTGGAGGCAGTAGGCAGAGAATTTAACGATACTGCCGTCAGCCGCTATCGCTTATTATTGTCAGGAGGGAGCATGCAACGAGCTCATCCCAAGCGTATACCTGCTACCCCATTTTCATTCAGAAGGGACAGGTCCATTCTAATCTGCCTTGATTCTCAGTACAAGTACCTGATTTTGCAACCGATCCACATTCATTAAGCTCAGCCCCTACGGAGAAGGTATTTTACACCTTTTTGCACCAGACTGTAAATTGAACTTGCCAATAAACGCGTCATAAGTTTGCATGTTGTTGGAAGGCAAGCGATTGGTCTGTAGTTGTTCATTGGTTCATTGCCTTTTTCACTGTCTTTTATGATTAAATATGTGCAACCTGTAGTTAACCATTCTTCAGTTGTATGGTTCTGAAGCATTTTATTGAACTGTACCTCAATATGTTGATGCAGACTTGTTAAACACTTTAGCTAAATTCCATGCAGTTTATCTGGTCCAGGTGCATTCCAGTTTTTTACATTTTTTATTTGTTTTGCTAGCATCTCTGCTGTTGTTATGATATTTTCCATGATATTTCCCTTCAATTCTTTTTGCGTTTCTTTTATCCAGACAGCATTTTCATTACGTTTAACAGGGTTTTCCCATAATTTCCTCCAGAATTTTAATGTTTCTTTTTTATTAGGGCTGATGTTTTGTTTATCATTATGCTTTTCTAGTGATTTGTAAAGCAAATATTGATTAGTTCGAAACTGTAAGTTTTCTCTATATTGTTTAATACGTCCATCGCATCTTTCAGTTTTCCTTGTTTCAGCTCTTCACTAACAACAGCAGTAGGGGGAAGGCTTGTGAACAATGCATTTATGCATAGAAAAACATAAGAATACATGAACTGTAGCATCATTTTATTTTATTCAATACAAATACAGTATTACAGTTGGTTAATTTTTTAAAAATTTCCTGACTTTTCCCGGTTAGAAAAAATTGCCTGACCTTTCCGGGTTTTTCCAGTCGCTAGTCACCCTATTACATGTACATTTACTTAAAACTAAAATTAAAATAAACACATGTTGGTATGATCTTACCGTATTCAGTGATGACTACAGAAACAAAGGGCAGCATGGCGTGCTCGAAGGCAATGGGGCACTGAATGTCTGAAAGGGGCACTGAATGCAGCTAAATTCTTACTTTAAAGTTAATAAAAGTACATGCATTTCAGTGACCTACATTTATAGTTTGTAACAGTCCTTTTTGAGAACCGTTTAGGTACTCAATTTTTTTGGACTCTATCGGAGCCAAGCATGCCCAATTTGTAAGTTGTTACACTTCTCGCACTTAATTCCGTTTTATTTTTTTAGAATTAAGTGACGCGCTCGCGTTTGCTTTGACACACTTTATTTGGCATTTGCTAGGCTCCCTTTGCGGATACCACTGTCCATTCCTTTCCGCTCGTTTCTGTATTGGGCTTCCACCTATTCATTGCCCTTTCTGTCGCCCCCTCTTCTACGCTCTAATTAGTCTCAGTTTTTTGGTGTTGAGAGTAATCTTCTGTTTTTGGGAGGTTACTGTGGCCCCCTCCCACATGTTTAATTTAAAGGTTTCACATGACGCGTTCGTAGGCGTCAAGTCGGGTTACATGATTCTATGTTCTGACTAACGAGTAGCGTTTTATTGAGGATTCTTTTTCCTCGCCTCAGTCTGGCCAGACTAAGCTCTACAATGCATATCTATTAGCTATCGTTAATAATCAGAGAAAAACAATTATTGTAACTATTTGTATCGTTTCTCTCATCACCGAATTATGAATGTAGACTTTTATCTTAAAATGTCGACCGTGAAAATCTGGGCTTTATAAAACGGCAGAGAAAGAATTTTTCGATGTTCAGAAATTTTTCTGGGCGTCTAGTTTTTTAGTCGTCATCCCCGTACTGCACATCTCTGTATGTGAGTGATTTTCTTATAAAGTTAGTTTTGCTTAAGTTATTACGGAAAGGACTTTTAGAAGTCTTTTATATTTGTCAGAAACTTCATAGATGGATATGGGTATTTTTTTGGCGGTATTTAAACCAAGCTATTAATTAATATTTTTATGTTTGTTTTGAGAAGTTCCCGTTAATTATCCATTTCAATATTTAATACTTTTTATCGTTCAAAATAAACTTGCTTTTTAAAAGACTCATTGTTGCGTTTATAACATTTTCCTTTGTTGTTTCTTGTTACGAAATCGTAATTATTTTTTCTCGAGGTTTTTTTGTTTCCCTTAGAACGTTGGCGCCTCTCGCTTTTTGCGCGTGATTAACTTTTCTTTTTCAGGTTTTTTAGTTGTTTAGGAGCAGTTGCGTTTAAGCACCCATCCAGTCGACTAGGGATGGCCTGCCTTCAAGAGTTTCCGAACGTATCGGAATGCCATCGTAGTTCCAAGCAAGATAGTATTATGACTTTGACCCGCTGATTGCCAGTTATCTTCCGGGATCAATGGGATCCCCTGTCTGATGTTCGTTACGGATAAATCGATTGGTCTATTGCGACCACGATCCTAGTCGATTAAAATTCCATTTGGAGATGGTGACTATGATTGAACCACGCGCGTTCGAATAGTGCGAATATCCCAACTTTGGAAGAAATCCGAGTCCGTGGCATCCGTTCGCTCCGCACGACGATGTTGGTTGAACATTGTATCTTCTCCGCTCTTCTTCGATGGCTTCATCCATTCTTCTAGGCAATCTCTCGTTCGGATTTGAGGATTCGTCTTCTCCGGAACTCCTAAAGTAATGTCGGAAAATTTGTAGTGAATTCGATGTACTGGGTTCTTCATCACGAACAGTTTTATCTTATTCAAAATGCCCAATATGAACAATTCCTTTTTCCTCGCTAGAGAAAGCTCTGTTTAACCCGTTTTTTGTTATTGTAGTGTTCTCTTTATATTTTTTTTTGCCAAGCGTTTTTCGCTGTAATTTAAGATTTTTTGGTTCCTTTTATTTTTTGTTGATTTTTTTAAATTTCAGGTTCAACTCTTACTCCTCTGTATGTACGCTCCTGGTATGGATGACACCCTGGACGAGTCCGCTCCCTTGCCCTTCGTAGTTTGTTAACTTGTTGGTAGTTTTTGTGGTATGTGTCAGTATTGCTTTGTGTCTGTGCCTTTTTTGTCCCGTTCCGTCCTAAGTTTCCGTTGGGTAAGGGCTTTTACTTAATTATTTTGTTATTTTTCTTTGCCACTCTTGGATTCCTCATCCGTTTTAATTTGTTTTTAGTTCTCTCTCTCTTGAAGTTTTTTTTTTTTTTATTTTTAATCTTTTTTTTTTTCTTTCGTGTTTTTTTTTTTTTTATTTTTATTTTTTTCGGAACCCTCGACGGAATCGGCTGTGCCTGGATATTTTCTCGTGCTTCTCTGGCCGGCGACTTATGCAAGAATTATGCAGACAAAAAGGCTTCAATTAGATATGAAATCTATCTAGAGATTTGGACTTCATAGCTCACTTGCATCAATTCAAAGAAAACCTCAGAACTCTTCCATCCGTTAGAAGCAACGAAGAGTTTCGATCTTGTTTTATTGTATTTAGTTATATTTTTATTTTCAATTTGCGTTGCTGCACTTCTCTTAATACTTACCATTTGTACATTTTATTCTTTTACTTAATTATATATTACCCTTCCTTTTTCTATCTTTTTTTTTTTCGTTTCCAAGTCGAATAGAGATTCGTCCGCAACTCCTTGGTTTACAAAAGGTGTTGGTTCTCGCCCTTCTCTTCGGACAACCGTTATCCTCATCTGTGGGTCTGTCTGGAATAGCGTCTCCACCTAACTGGACTATTCAACGGTTGTGAAGATTAATGCTTGTGTAGTAATAAAATTCTCCACCTACCCAATACCTTTTTTCTTTCTCTTATCAAAAAAGAGTAATAAAACTTCTATTTTTATTTGGATTCGGTTTCTGCTTCCTCCTACCTACTAATTCATCAATTTAATTAACGAAAGCTCCTAGTATAAAGCAAGTTTATTTTTGCCTTTGCAGACCCAATGTAAAACTTTATTCAGTCTTTATTTTATTTATTTTTTTCCCTTGAGTTTGTGGAAATTAAATAAATATAATTTTGGGGGAAATTTTAACTGAATTTTGCTGTTTCGCCAGGGTACTTAAGGGGTTAATTGGATTGAGTTTGAACCTTACCATTCGCCGGTTTAAAGCCCTCTTTCACCTGTAGGTCGATTGAAGATTGTACACGCCGACCTTTTGCACGTTGCAATTTTTAAGGCAAAATGCTACTTCAGAATCTGTATGCGATTAGGGCACGTTAAGGCTTTCTAATTTCGTCTAGATTATTCTCTCCCTTACTTTGTGATGCCACAAAAAGATGTCATCTGGTGGTACAGTCCTCAATAGTTCTTAAAGTATATTTTTCAACAATTTATGCACTATTTTTGCAGGATAAAATTGCGAATAATGATTGCATTAAGATTTTTAAAATTTTATACAGTTGATCTGTGTTATCCCTCAACATCTTATTAATGCTACTTTAAACGTGAAAGTTATTTAGGAATACTTCTTCTCGCAGACGAATCGGTTTGTTTTGATAGTAAAGCGACCACAGGAAACCAAAGTTATTTAGGAATACTTCTTCTCGCAGACGAATCGGTTTGTTTTGATAGTAAAGCGACCACAGGAAACCACCGCACACGAATACGAAATGCTCGATTTGTCAGCACGGAGAATAAAAAAAAGCACAAGTTAGTTAATATTTTAATGAATGTACTTAATAGTTTAATTAAAATGTTTAGGCTTTAAATCACTCGTGCCACAATGACAAGCTTTGAACACTTAACCACACATTATTAGCATTTATTGGATTCAGTTTCTTGCGTTTGTGCAGTGTCGAGGGGGAGCATGGGTTGGCAGCGTGGCAGGGTCAAGGGGCAGCGTGGCAGGGTCAAGGGGCAGCGTGGCGGGGTCAAGGGGCAGCATGGATTCGCCATGCTGATTTTGCCTAGTGGCATCACTGCATATTGATGATGGGCAATCATCATCAAAAATATCGTTTCCTTTTGATGCATTGACAGTTTCAACTTTCGCATGGGCTGTATTGACCAATCAGAGCAAGACGTTCGAACATGTACGTTGTAATGAAGTGATAATTTAACCAAGGGAAGGTAAAATTTGTACGTTAAAGTGAGGTACGTTGTAACGGGATTTTACTGTATGTCACAAGTACAGAGTGAAATTTAAAAATTATATAATGCATAATAAGTAGGGATCAGAGTCAGTTGTTAGTAGTGTAAGATTGTTTAATTTCATGAATATGTAATAATATATCATAAAGTCACAAATCATCAATTAGATATATAGATAATAACTATGGTAAGAAAGCTTTTAAAAATTTAAATATAATTAAGTAGGTATTTCATAATTGGTAAACGTTAAGATTTATAATTGGTAAGTAAATGAGATACATTTAATTATCATCAAAAATTGTCACAATATATAAGGGTCGTACAAATGAAAATGAAAATTTGTGTGGGGAAAAAAAACAGACGACATGTAGGGTTGTAAATTTTTGTTTTCAACAATTGCGAAACCCCACGTGCGAATTGAACAATAGGTTGCAAGTGTTGCATCACGTGAGAAAGAACGATAGCTTCGAGTGATCGCTTCGTTCAAACAAGCAATCGCAAAAAAATCAAAGTCAAATCGCGAAAAAATCAAAAGCAGTCGCAAACAGCACGGGGAAGGTGATGTTCACCATGTTCATTTCATGTCAGTGAGTGTCACCTAGGTCCGGCGTGTATGAATGTAAATATGTGGATTATTGGGAGGTTATTAATTTTTTTTTTTATATAATACGATGTTTGTTTATTAATGCTCTTTTTATTTCTCGGTTTTTGCTGTTTAAATTTATTATATTATTGAATTGATTCGTTTAGTAATTTATTTAAGTTACCGGTATTTGTCGATTAAAAGCTGTTTTTTAATAAAAATTATTCATTTTAGTTGTTTGTTGAATATCGCTGTTCGCGACTTTGGTCATGCAACAGAGCTCGTCATTGTTTGAGGAGGAAGTACATCGTTCATGGGAGAATTTCCGAGAAGCTGTGGTATCTTCCAGAGAGTATATTGTTTAGTTTCTATGTGTTTTTTGAATATATATTGGGTTTTTTTTTCTGCGTTGAGCAACCACTGCGAGAGGTTGTGAGAGAGATGGTGAGAACGCCTGAATGTTCGAAATGAGTTTTTCTTTTCTGCTGGTTAATACCGCTGAGCATATTTATTATACTGCTGCTGCTGATGTGTTTAATTAACGTTGCCGGAATATCGATGTAAGATAGGAGATTTGCTGTCTGCATACAAGAAATACGTGACGATTTTCGTTCGAAAGTACATCGGAATGCGCCGCCCATCTGAAGCCTCCAAGCCAATAAGATGTCATATATGGGTGAGTCTGCTCCATGTTGTGTGCGTGTAAAAACATTTAATCAAGCTATATAAACAGTACAGGATTAGCATCTGTCAAACGAGTCAATGAGAAGATTGTTTAACAGTTAACTGGAAAAATGCCCTGTTATAACGGAGTCCAAGTGCGCAGAGTTTAGGGTTGAACTGACTCTATTGCCGTCAGAATAAGACGTTCTAATGAGAGTGCTCCGTGCATGTTACCTTATTGTATTAGTTGTGTTCTGTAAATTAGCATTTAGTCTGCATAAGTAACCTAAGGAGGAGGCTCGGCAACCCAACGAGTCGAAGGATCTGTGTTTGATGCAGGTACTCGTGACCAGTATATTGAATTGACGGATTGATTCATGCTCTTATTTGGTGGTCGCACGCGCAACTCTTGTATGGCACAAGCCTCGTTATGAGCACGGCCGCCAGAGCATGAGAAAATGTCGCAACTGAGTCACGGTCACACAGGAGTGTCCAAGGGAGGGTTACTACAGTCCTCCCCTTGTTTATTAAGCTAATTAAAAGGGCCGTGCGACGCGAGAGAGCGTTGATTCCAGAAATAAGGGCACAACCTATGTGTCCTGTGTGGCTAAGTGGTTGTGTAACTTGTCACGAAAACCCGCTTGCACAGTCGGAGTGCGATTTGCGTTGTTACGCACTCTAGTGTCGATTGCGAAGCCTCACTCGCTATTAAGAGTAGCTGTAAGCCTTTATGTAATTTATGCATGAGCTGTTTGATGCAATTGATGTGTAAACAAGACTGAAAAGTTAGTCATTTAGGTCTTGTGACTCTGGGAGGGCCTTCTTCAGTAGTTGCCTTATGAATTAAATAGCGCTTGTCAGGTATTTATGTGCAGTGTTGATTGACGCAATTCATGTCAAACCGGTAAAAGCTTTGTCTTTGCTTGCTTATTAAAGCACAATTTGTGGCATAATTTTGATGTTTCCAGAAATAAAGAGAGTAGTTATGGCAATTAGCCGTAGTAGTTTTTCTTATTTTAGAATTCACACCCTCGGGTATCAGTCCCGAACCCTTGGTGCCCATCCCACCCGACAATAGTTGTTGCTACATTTATATTAGGGGGAGGGGGCGTCACATTTTGGCACCCGAACAGGGACTGATAATCCGGAATTGCCGGACAAACAAGGGGATGAATTCATTTGTTGGTTTTCGAGAAAATTGTGCTGTTTTTTCTTTGCTGTTGTTTGTTGAGTGGTGTGTGATTGCGAAAAGGGACTGTAGTGTGCATTATGCTTAGGGAAGGAGGTAATGCCGTGGAGGGGGGTAATGCTGTGGCAGCTGGTGGTGCACCCGAATTAGTGGGATTCACTGGGGCAGTCCCCACATTTGCTGGGGCGGATGGAAGAATTACTGTCCCCGCCTTCCTGGCCCGTGTGGAGGACATGGCGGAGATCGGGCATTGGACCGAGAAGGTGAAGCTTACTGTTGTCCGGTCGAAATTGAGGGGGAAGGCGGCTAAAAGAGCTGCTGACCACGAGTTTTTTGAGTTGACGGACTATGCTTGCCTCCAGGAGCGCCTGCAGCAATTGTTTGGATGCACTAAGGTCTCGCAGGATTACAGCAAAGACCTGCATGACACAGTGCAGCAAGCAAATGAGTTAGTCACATTATTTGCCGATCGGCCGGAAATAGCTATGGAGCAATGTGTGAGAGCAAACCCTGGATGGGAAGCCACTAGGGATGAAATGCTTCTGCAACGTTTTAGTAGTGGCTGTCTCATGGTGCATAAGCAGATTCTACTGGCAAAAGACCCGAAAACATTCCACGAGGCAGTCACTGTTTCTCTCAAATCTGAGGAAATTGAAAAGAGAAGTAAAGGCATTTCCAATAAGGTGCTGCTGGTGGAAGTGCAGATGTGCCTCCAAATAAAGCCTCAGGAAAAGGTAATTGGGCCATGGAATCACATAAAATTCAAAGTGCCTGCGAGGAGAAGTTAAAACGATTGGAAGAGGCTATGATGAGCCTCACCCAATCACTTACGCAAGTGCGTCAGGATCTGGACAGAAACCGGTCTGCTGGAACGTCGAAACCTGTGGTCGGGACGGGCTGTTTCCATTGTGGGCAACCAGGACATTATGTCCGAGATTGCCCCCAGCAAGCGTCAAAGGCACGTCATGTTAACATGGGAGCCTCCATGGATGAGCCCTTGGTGATGTATTGTGTCGATGGTGGCCTTTGCATCACCAAGGTGGACCTTCAAGGTCATCCCGTGTCTATGCTCATCGACACCGGCTCCCAAGTTTTGATGGTGGATTCGGAGATCTGTAAGCAGATCTCCAAGGCCCCCTGGCATCCTGTCAATATGACAATTAGGGGTGTGGGAGGTAGCTGCCTCACCATTGATCAGGGAATCACACTGGAAGTCAGTTTGCAGGGTCGCTATATAGGACCACGTAATTTTATGCTGCATGCGTTTAAGGACCGTCCTTACGACGGCATCTTAGTAATGGACATGTTGCAGGGACTGACGTTCCAGTGTGTGGCCACTATGGCAGTCTGCTCTGTGGATGTCCTACCACCAGTGAAAGTTGAAGCTGGTGTAGAGTATCAGCTTGTAGGGACACAAAATGAATTGTCGGCCCAAGAAGTGTGTACTGAGATACATATGCCTGAGCACGTGTGGAATGAGGCCCCGAGCTATGTCCAGCCATTGGTGATGGTGAGGGTGCCAGAGATCCCTCGTAGGTGGGGTGAGCGACGCCAGATGCGATGGCTTGGTCCATTCATGGTAAGGGCCCACGATAACCAAGGCTGGGTACAGGTGGTGGGTGTGAGATTTGGTAACATGCGCTGGGCAGGGAATGACAGGCATGGTCTTGCACGGACTCCGGCTGGTTTTTGAAGAGGGAGGTGAACCCGGTGGCACAGGATGGCGCTTGGTCGTGCGCTAACGGAGCGGCAAGTGCCTGGAGAATGGACAATGGAACAGTTAATGGGGGAAGAGAGTTAGAACCTAGTGTTGAAACTACGGAGACAGGGGCAATGACGGAGGAGATGCCACTGTTATGTCCTGGTAGTGTCACTGAGACTAAAGAGATCGATTGTAATGTGGAACATAGAAATGGAATGAAGGAGAATGTTCCAGAGCTAATGGGAAGGGTTAGGGAACCTGTAAATAAGGATCATAAAGATGTGGGTATGGTCAAGAAGAAGGAAATATTGAAGGAGGAGGAAAGTTCCAGTAGCGATACTTCTACGCAGGGTAAGAAAAAGAAAACTCGAGATGGGGTGAAGCATCACACCACAAATAAGAAATCGGGCAACTCGTCAACCAACATGGTGGCAGTGTCGTCTATTGACTGCTCTGAGACAAGGCCTCGTGCTGGGCAGTTGGCTACAAGCTAACACAATTGTGCGGAGATGATGTGAAATATGTTGGGGGTTCATATAATCCCGACTCAGACGGAGGTAGTGACATGGAAGATGGTCTTGCATCGTTTTTGAACAGTGGAAGGCGTATGGGGTTTTGTGACTTAGAATTATAAATGGAGGCTTGAACATGTTTAGAGGGCATGTTCAAGAGTTTCCGTCAGGCGTATGTGACATTTCATGTCAGTGAGTGTCATATGGGTCCGGCGAGAACGTCTGGATGTCATGAATGTAAACAGGGTTCGCTCTAGGACCAAAAATTTACGAGTCACTTTGACTCGTCAGCCTAAAAACTGTGAGTCAAACTTCATATGATGCGAGTCAAATTTTAGATTTTTTTAACGTCCAAATTTTTACATGCACCAACAACCTATATAGTTAATTAAAAATTAAATAAGATAGCACGTGACAAAATGAAGTGAGGTTAAAAAATGGTGAGAAGGATATGGCCGATAATATTAATTAAATAATGGTAGTCAGTTCTTAAATGCAACAATTCAAATTTATTTCAGACCGGTATCGATATTAAACCATCTTTGGTGGGCTACAATAGTAAGCGTGGAAATACCAGCTTATATAAGGGAGCGGGTCTCTTCTCTACGATAAATACCATTACGATATTAATTAAAATTTAATGAGTCAATTTTGACTCGCTGGTCAAAAAATCACTAGTCAAATTTTCGCAAAAATGCCCATTTGACGCGTAAATTGCGAGTAAGCGCGAACCCTGATGTAAATATGTGGATTATTGGGAGGTTGTTAATTTTTTTTTTTTATTATTTAATGCAATGTTTGTTTATTAATGCTTTCTTTATTTCCGAATTTTTGCTGTTTAAATTTATTATATTATTCAATTGAATCGTTTAGTAATTTATTTAAGTTATTTGTCGATTAAAAGCTGTTTTTTTTTATAAAAGTTATTCATTTTAGTTGTTTGTTGACGATCACTGTTCGCGACTTTGGTCTTGCAATAGAGCTCGTCATTGTTTGAGGAGGAAGTACATTGTTTCTTGGAGAATTTCAGAGAAGCTGTGACATCTTCCAGAGAGTGTATTGTTTAGTTTTCATGTGTTTTTTGAATATATAATGTTTTTTGTTTTTTTCTGCGTTGAGCAACCGCTGCGAGAGATTGTGAGAGAGATGGTGAGAACGCCTGAATATTCGAAATGAGTTTGTTTTCTTTTCTGCTGGTTAATGCTGCTGAGCATATTTATTATATTTCTGCTGCTGATGTGTTTAATTAACGTTGCCGGAGTATCGATGTAAGAAAGGAGATTTGCTGTCAGCACACAAGAAATACGTGACGATTTTCGTTCGAAAGTCTATCGGAATGCGTCGCCCATCTGAAGCCTCCAAGCCAATAATATGTCATATATGGGTGAGTCCGCTCCTTGTTGTGTGCATGTAAAAACATTTAATCAGCTATATAAACAGTACAGGATTAGCATCTGTCAAACGAGTCCAATAAGAAGATGGATTGACAGTTAACTGGAATCTTGCCCTGTTATAACGGAGTCCAAGTGTGCAGGGTTTAGGGTTGAACTCACTCTATTGCCGTCAGAATAAGACATTCTATGAGAGTGCTCCGCGTATGTTACTTTGTGACATGTGATGTCAGTGTGTTTGTTTTAATCTTTTTTTTTGTTACTGTTGCCATTATTTCTTGCGTAATCTTTTTAAGTTATTTTTTTCTCAACATTTTATAATGTTTATTTTATGTTTTTAAAATTTAATAATAATTATTTTATTCATAATAATAAGCATAAGTTTTTTTTAAGCGAAGGTTTTGAATACTGATCGTCAACAATAAGTTCTCCTAATGGGTTAGCATTGTCGAGAGAGAGGAGATTCTCAGAGTTTCTCAGATGCTAACTCATTAGGAGATTGTTGCGTTTTATATAGTTTTTTTGAATAGATATAAATAAAAATAAATGTAAGAGATGATTTTCGTTTTCTGACTGGTACGGTTGTGTAAAAAAGAGTAGCTAAAAGGCATAGTCGTTAGGCCTATTTTTAGCGATCTCGTTTGTTCCAGTTATGAAGTGGATGATCGCCTCACTTATTAAAATGAAATTAAGTCACAGTGATGTCATTTCCATAACGGAAAAACTTGTTTGATGGCAATTAAAATCATCTTTGTTGGTTTTCAATGCAACTTTGTACTACAAAGAGGAGCCAACCATGATTGACCCAGTGTTCGCTGTCAACAGCGATCGATTCCCCCACGTGTTTAGCAGTGAAGCTAGCATAGCGTGATGATGTCGTTGTGCAAAGTTTGTTCAAGAGAAGATTGGTGAGTGTTGTATTGTTTATGTTGACGGGGGCCCGGGAATATTGACAGAGGATAATTCGTTTAGTCGAACAATCGAACTCGATGTCCTTGACTCTCGATTAGGATAATGCAGAAGCATAATTGAGTAGTGATTGATAATAAAAACTGTAAACAGTCTTTAAGTGAATTAAATGAAAGTGTTCCTTATGGAATTACATTTTGTAGCTTTATATGGTTAGTTATTAATACTATACATAGCCAATAACAATGATGTCTAAGTGTGAGGTGGCAAAATGGTCTCGCTGTCAACAGTTAGTATTGGGAAGTACAATTCCAGAAGTTTATTAAGCGCTGGTGTCTCCACCTGGGTGTTAATTGTAAGGGATAGTGAGTGTTTGGCCATGCTTGGCAGAGAAGGGTTAATGTGTCCCCCCTTAAAGTTAATTAAAAGGGTGCACACGACGTTTTCTTGTACATCAATGGTGACTAGTGAGCCACGGAATTACACACTCACATCCTATTAACTAATGATGGAGTACCAGTGGCAGGAACATTGTGATGACAGTCCATTGTAATTCAAAACGGGCCTTTGTAAAGCCACGGGCAGTGTAGTAGGTAGAAAGGAAAAACTGCCGAGGAGACGAAGCCTGTTAGCAATTAAGGAAAATTTCAGTATAGTTTATTAGGGGCCCCTAATATATATGTGTTTATTAATTTATGAATATTTTGTTGTAGCAAATCAGTATATTATGAATAAATAATGGCAACAGGCATTCTAGTTATTTTAATAATACCACAATACAATGTGTCGCGTCTAAATCCTTGACAGGTCCCAAGAACCCGTGATCGTTCTAGGGAGAGTGTGAAGGTTACATTTTGGGAACCCTATAATCACAGAACCTCCCCCCCCACTGGAACGTCACATTTTGGCGCCCGACATGGGGCCTGTGATTACGAATTCTGAGATTTTGGTGACACATTTTGGGGTTTTTGTGGTGTTAGAGTTGTTTTAGTGTTGTTTATTAGTGGGTTAGTTTTTTTTGTTTTTTTTTGGCAACTCAAAGGATAGAGATGTCGGGAAACGAGGGTGATGTTGTTGGGGCGGTGGGTACGCCGAAATTTGCTGGGTACACCGCGGGCTACCTAGTTTTACGGGAGAGGATGGTGGTGTTACTATCGCTGCTTTTCTCGCTAGCATCTACCGGATTAGTGCTTTGGCCCATTGGACTCCGGCTGTTAAACTGACAGTGGTGCACTCTAAGATTAAGGGGAGCACTGCCAGACGTGCCGCCGAACATGAGTTGTTCGATGTTGAAGATTACGAGCAACTGCGGGCGCGGTTGGAGCGTGCTTTCGGGCGTATCAAATTAACCCGAGATGTGTCTAAGGAATTGAACGACACTGTGCAAAGGTCCAATGAATCCGCTATGGAGAGGCTTAGAACTTGCTATGGAGAGGCTTATCAAAGCCAAGCCGGCATGGGCAGTTACCAGGAATGATGAGCTTTTGGAATGCTTCAGTAATAGCTGCCTGGTGGCGCATCGCCGGTTTTTGATGGCAGTTAATCCCACAACATACAAGGATAAGGTGCTAGCAGCTCTGCGGTCGGAGGATTCAGAAAGAAAAAATAGTAAAGGGATATCCATCGTGGCTGAAGTAGGCAACGGCGGTGCTAAGAACGAAGTGGGATCATCACAGGATCGTTCCGCATCTAAAGAGGGACGAGGAAATTCTACTCTGAAGATGCCTAAGGTTGCTACCACAAGTTGTGAATGTGAAGAGACACTCAAGCAACTGAAGAAGACTGTTGAAAGTCTGGCTCAAGCTGTTAGTCAGTTGCATATGGAAAAGGAGAAGGCTAAGGGACCTGCCGTGCCAAAGATGCCGGCAGTGGGTACTGGTTGTTTCCGCTGCGGGCAACCGGGGCATTACACCCGTAATTGTCCACAGCAGGGAGCAAGACCCCAAGATGTTAATTGTGGGGTAGCTGCCAATGAGACGATCATGATACACAGTGGGGAAGGCGGTCTTTGTATGACGACCGTGCATATACAAGGACAGCCCGTATCAATGTTAATAGATGCTGGCTCTCAAGTCTCTATGATTGATGGGAAAACGTGCAAGCAACTTTCATTTGTCCCATTTCTCTCAGTGGGTCTGATGATCAACGGGATAAATGGAAGCTGTTTGTGCTTGAACCAGGCGGTATCATTGACTGTCAATATCCAGGGCCATTATATGGGCGCACGCACATTTATGGTGCATTTGTTCGGCGACAGCCCATATGATGGTATCCTGGGTATGGATATTTAATCCGGAATGACCTTTAAATGCACCTCGATGGTAACAGTGTGCAGTGCTAATGTTTACACTGGAGCGAGAGAAGGGTGTTATGGGACACAACGGATGTCGGGGCATGGTAAAAACTTAATAGCTGGTGGGTGATCTAGGGCAAAATGCCATCATAAGCAGTACAGAGTTAAACCGCAAGCGTCCGGGTCCTTTGGGGAAGTAGTCGTTAAGATGCCTATGAATGCATGGGTGACTGATGATCAACCACAGGGACAGTATGCAAACAATAGGCGTTGCTATGCACATGGTAGATGTGGGTGTTCTCATAGGGGTAAGTTATGGAATCGGGGCCCCTTTAAGAAGACACAAGGATCCTGGCAGGGAAGAAAGACACAGTCGCAGGAATGTAATTTGAGTCCTGGTAGCTACCCAAGACAATAGTTGGTCTCCTGGTGGGGTGAGTACTGAGGTCTACTATGGAAATGGGCTAGTATTGGGCAATATGGGCAGATTATGCCAACCGCCATCGATTTGGGAAAATGGTCCCAATGGTAGTAACAAGGAGATGGTGGACTCATATCCTGATGGCTCTCATCTTGCTATGTGGGTGGTAGCCGACAGGGGTGCTGAGGCAGTGTGTATTGGTGAGGGATGGCAGCCAAGGGAGCTAATGCCAATTCCTGGTACTTCTGGTAATTTGCCATATATGGCAATGGGGGAAGAATACCTAAATTAGGAAGTCTGTGGTTATTCAGGAGAGCCATCATTGTCTAATGATGTAAATGACAGGGTGGAGGTGATTTGGCCTGAACAAACAGGAACTGTGTTAAGCGAAATTGTAGCTGTGAGGTACGATGTGGGAACAATGACAGACTCTTGGGTTGAGGTTTCAAGTGAAAGGCCTGAGAATATTATTGTAGTACATGATGCCAGGAAGTGATGAGGATTATTGTTGATGATCCGGTGGACAGTAATGCCCAAATCACTAAAGCAGCAATATGAAATAATTGAGGATATTGGTCACATTGAAGTAAAAAAGGTAGCCATCGGCGTAGTAGAGGACGGATGTTCCTTGGTGGCAGCAGGAGGGAATGTTGGAACCAATGGGGGAGGATAGGCAGGAAAACAATATAGTTTTACCTAGTTTATGTGAAATCCAGCGTATGGGTGATGACATAGGCGACACACTTAATGACATGAAGAGTCCGTGCTGAACCCGCAGGAGGAGGTGGTTGCTGAAATAGAGGCTGCGGGTGGAAATAATAGCCTGAAAAGGGGTAAGGACAGTACAGTTGACCAAAACATAGAGAAGAAGAGTAGGTGGCATGAGGGTCGTATGGTGTGTAAGGAAGTACGGGAGCAGTTGAAGGCTCGTGCGGTCATTACTGATAGGAAATGCAGAGCGCGTGACCGTGCACCGGTAGCGGCCCATCAAGCGTTGCCCCGGTTGTTGGCAACATTTACAAGAGATACAGATGGTGAGTGCTTTGTAGCGGAAAAATACAAAGGTGGTCGTGGAAAAGCAAAAGGGTCTAAGAGTAAAAAGAAAAGTGTGGCCCCTGTTCTGGGAAAAGTTAGGCGCCTTGGGTTTTGTGACCTTGAATGGTGATCATTGATCACGGGGTAGATTAATATGAAGTTATATTTATTGAGGGAACTTAATGGGGACGTATGTGACATGTGATGTCAGTGTGTTTGTTTTAATTTTTTTTTGTTGCTGTTGCCATTATTTCTTGCGTAGTTATTTTAAGTTCTTTTTTTCTCAGCATTTTATAATATTTATTGTATGTTTTTAAATTTTAATAATAATTATTTTATTCGTAATAATAAAGCGTAAGTTTTTTTTAAGCGAAGGTTTTGAATAATGATCGTCAACAATAAGTTCTCCTAATGGTTTAGCATTGTCGAGAGAGAGGAGATTCTCGGAATTTCTCAGATGCTAACTCATTAGGAGATTGTTGCGTTTTATACAGTTTTTTGGAATAGATGTAAATAAAAATAAATATAAGAGATAATTTTCGTTTTCTGACCGGTACGGTCGTGTAAAAAAGAATAGCTAAAAGGCATGGTCGTTAAGCCTATTTTTAGCGATCTCGTTTGTTCAAGTTATGAAGTGGATGATCGCCTCACTTATTAAAATGAAATTAAGTCACAGTGATGTCGTTCCCATAACGGAAAAACTAGTTTGATGGCGATTAAAATCAGTCTTTGTAGGTTTTCAATGCAACTTTGTACTTCAAAGAGGAGCCAACCATGATTGATCCAGTGTTCGATGTCAACAGCGATCGATTCCCCCACGTGTTTAGCAGTAAAGCTAGCGTAGCGTGATGATGTCGTTGAGCAAAGTTTGTTCAAGAGAAGATTGGTGCGTGTTGTATTGTTTATGTTGATGGGCCCCCGGGAATATTGACAGAGGATAATTTGTTTAGTCGAACAATCAAACTCGATGTCCTTGACTCTCGATTAGGATAATGCAGAAGCATAATTGAGTAGTGATTGATAATAAAAACTGAAACAGTCTTTAAGTGAATTAAATGAAAGTGTTCCTTATGGAATTACATTTTGTAGCCTTATATGGTTAATCGTTCAGTAAGGGGTCCATAGTGCTGTTTCTATCGATAAAATTGGTAGAGACTTTACAACACAACAAAGGGAGAACAGAGTTTCTGACTAGTTTCGCCATTTATTCTCGGCTTTATCAAGGATACACACAAGAGGACATAAGCCTTTATAAACAGAAAATATGGTACAGAATGAGAACATGAATGGATGAAGAAATAACAAATAGTAAATAATATAAATTGTACAGTGGCGACATTGAAAGGAGAATGGTTGGATAAGGAACCAATAACAATGAAATTATAAGGAAACCTTGAGAAAACGTTTCTTCATCGACCGTGCCCTCAAGTTACCCCTCAGTCCTTCTTCCCATGCCACCGAATTTCGAACTATACACGCCCTCGCCTTAAAAAATGGCTACACAACTTCCACCTTCTCCCGGATTCTCCAACGAAGAAAACTTGCCCTCTCCACCCCTAAACCTCCTCACCTGTCCCCATCCAAGAAATGGGTGTTCTTGCGATTCATCAGCCCTCAATTTTACCGTCTTTCTGCCTTCCTCTCCTCACTCGGCCTCCAAGTTTCCTACCACTCATCGACCCTATGCTTTCGCTCTCTTAATCCCCCCATCCAAACACACACCGACAATTTCTCCCGTTCCGGAGTTTATAGATTAAACTGTGAATTTTGCGATAAATACTATATAGGCCAATCGACCCGCAATTTCAATAAACGATTCAAAGAACACAAGGACTCCTACAAGAAACAACATAATAATTCATACTACGCGATCCACCTTGCCCACACAGGACATGCCCCCAAAGAGCAAAGTGAAATCATGACCATTCTCCATCTATGCAACAGCCCATTCAAGATTGCCACTCTCGAAGCTATTGAGATCTTTAAAGGTAAGATCTCCTCTCCAGATCACCTCCTCAATTGCCAAACCGTTTTTGATATTTATTCAATTTTTAATTCTTTATCCAATATCTTGTAATTTTTCAAATTTGTATATTTACTTTCCTTTCCATTTTTTATTGATACCTTAGTTTACGTTAACTCCGGATGAGTCTTCTTCTAGGTTCACGTTTTCAATTTTGTTTGTGTTATGACATCACTTTTTCCTTTATATTTCAATTAATTTTCCTCTCAAGATTTCCTTATAATTTCGTTGTTATTGGTTCCTTATCCAGCCATTCTCCTTTCAATGTCGCCACTGTACAATTTATATTATTTACTATTAGTTATTTCTTCATCCAATCATGTTCTCATTCTGTACCATATTTTCTGTATATAAAGGCTTATGTCCTCTTGTGTGTATCCTTGATAAAGCCGGGAATAAATGGCGAAACTAGTCGGAAACTCTGTTCTCCCTTTGTTGTGTTGTAAAGTCTCTACCAATTTTACTTATATGATTAGTTATTAATACTATACATAGCCAATAACAATGATGTCTAAGTGTGAGGTGGCAAAATGGTCTCGCTGTCAACAGTTAGTATTGGGAAGTACAATTCCAGAAGTTTTTTAAGCGCTGGTGTCTCCACCTGGGTGTTAATTGTAAGGTATAGTGAGTGTTTGGCCATGCTTGGCAGAGATGGGTTAATGTGCCCCCCCCTTCAAGTTAATTAAAAGGATGCACACGACGTTTTCTTGTACATCAATGATGACTAGTGAGCCACGGAATTACACACTCACACCCCATTAACTAATGATGGAGTACCAGTGGCAGGAACACTGTGATGACAGTCCAATTTAATTCAAAGCGGGCCTTTGTAAAGCCACGGGCAGTGTAGTAGGTAGAAAGGAAAAAGCTGCCGAGGAGATGAAGCCTGTTAGCAATTAAGGAAAGTTTCAGTATAGTTTAATAGGGGCCCTTAATATTAATGTGTTTATTGATTTATGAATATTTTGTTGTAGCAAATCAGTATATTATGAATAAATAAAGGCAACAGGAATTCTAGTTGTTTTTATAATACCACAATCCAATGTGTCGCGTCCAAATCCTTGACAGGTTCCAAGAACCCGTGATCGTTCAAGGGAGAGTGTGAAGGTATCACAGAACCTCCCCCCCCCCCCAGAACGTCACAACTTTATTGTATTAGTTGTGTTCTGTAAATTAGCATTGAGTCTGCATAAGTAACCTAAGGAGGAGGCTCGGCAACACAACGAGTTGAAGGATCTGTGTTAGATGCAGGTACTTGTGACCAGTATATTGAATTGACGGATTGATTCATGCTCTTATTCGGTGGTGACGCGTGCAACTCTTGTATGGCACAAGCCTCGTTATGAGCACGGCCGCCAGAGCATGAGAAAACGTCGCAACTGAGTCACAGTCACACTGGAGTGTCCGGGGGGGGGGGGGTACTCCTGTCTTCCCCTTGTTTATTAAGCTAATTAAAAGGGCCGTGCGACGCAAGAGAGCGTTGATTCAGGAAATAAAGGCAAAACCTGTGTGTCCCGTATGGCTAAGTGGTTGTGTAACTCGTCACGAAAACCCGCTTGCACAGTCGGAGTGCAACTTGCGTTGTTACACACTCTAGTGTCGATTGCGAAGCCTCGCTCGCTAGTAAGAGTATCTGTAAGCCTTTATGTAATTTATGCGAGCTGTTTGATGCAATTGATGTGTAATCAAGACTAATAAGTTAGTCTTTAGGTATTGTTACTCTGGGAGGGTCCTCTTTAGTAGTGGCCTTATGAATTAAATAGCGCTTGTCAGGTATTTATGTGCGGTGTTGATTGACACAATTCATGTCAAACCGGTAAAAGCTTCGTCTTTGCTTGCTTATTAACGCACAATTTATGGCGTAATTTTGATGTTTCCAGAAATAAAAGAGAGCAGTTATGGTAATTAGCTCTAGTAGTTTTTCTTATTTTAGAATTCACACCCTTGGGTATCAGTCCCAAACCCTAGGTGCCCATCCCACCTGACAATAGTTGTGACATAGGTATATTAGGGGGAGGGGCGTCACAGCATGGGGAAGGTGATGTTCACTAGGGCTGTGATGTATTTGAAATACTTAGTATTTGAAAGTATTTGAGAGTATTTGATTGTATTTCGTATTTTGTATTTCAAATACAATTTTTTTACAGTATTTGGTACAGTATTTCCAAATACACTTTCAAAGTATTTTGTATTTCAAATACTTTTTTCCAAATTGCGGTTGTGCTTTGCCCGGCAAAGTTTGCCATGCGAAGGCAGGGTTGCCAGGTTGGGCGATTTATCGCAATTTGGGCTACTTTTTTGTTCAAAATTTGAACTTCAAATTGCGACTAAAATTTCAAATTTGCGATTTTTGTGCGAATTTTGTGATGATTTTTTGGGCGAAATTATTGTCCAATAACAAAAAAAAAACTGGTTTTAGACAATTATTAAAATAGGACGAGACGAGAATACTAATGGAAGACCAAAGGCGGGATTAGGTCATATTGTTCTTTTACTGGATAGAGTAGGCAATCCGTTTTCGAAATTTGGCGCTGGCCTCCCATTGGTGCTTTATTCGCAATTGGGTATATATAAGCCAGTGTTGCCAAGTTAGGGGATTAAAAGACAGCTGGCATCGACACCATTACCAACAGTGCTCTCAAGAATTTGCCTTCCAGTGTTATCAGCATCATCACCAAGGTTATGAATGACTGCTGGCTTAGCGGCCATTTCCCTAGTGCCTGGAAGGACTCAGTCATCATCACCATTCCTAAACCTGGACTGGATCCTGCTCTTTCCACAAGTTATAGGCCCATTAGCTTCTTGCCCATGCTTTCCAAGGTCTTTGAGCGCATTATACTCAAGAGGTTCAACGAGTACTGCGAGGCAAACAACCTCATTCGTAGTGAGCAATTTGGCTTCCGTCCAGGTCACTCTTGTCAGCTTCAGTTATGGAGGCTCGTTGCTGATTTAGGCGGTCCTCTCAACCTCTCTATGTTTGGTGGTCTCGTTTTCCTCGATGTCCAAAAGGCCTTTGACCAAGTCTGGCATGATGGTCTCATGTACAAAATGATTACCTACGGGTTCCCTGACGATCTAATTGCTCTGGTTCGCTCCTTCCTGTCAAAGAGGACTTTTCGTGTTAAGGTTGGGGACTGCTTGTCTGAACCCTGTGATGTAAATGCTGGTGTACCCCAAGGCTCTGTCTTGGGGCCAGCCTTATTCAACTTCCTTATCCATGACTTTCCCAAGTTTGCAAAGTGTAATCTTTACTTATTTGCTGACGACGGGTCCATCATGACCTGGGCACGAAACCCAGCACATGTCATCACTCGACTTCAAAAAGCTTTACATCAATGCGAGAGCTGGTTCACTAAGTGGCGATTAAAGCTGAATGTCAAATAGTGCAAGGTCATGTTTATCACTCGCAAATGCAAAAACCCTCCAAAGCCCCTCTTCTTATTTGGCAAGAAACTTGAGTGGGTAAAAAGCTACAAATATCTTGGTGTCATGATCGACTCCAAACTAAATTGGAACGACCAAGTCCAATATGAGCTCAACAAAGCAAAGAAAGCGAGGTGCAGTTTGATTGCACTTCTGAGGCGAAACAGCACTCTTGGTGTGGATAACAAACTCTTGATATACAAGGTTGTGATTCGTACTATTTTACTTCATGGAATGCTGCTTGGGCTTCTATTTGCAAATCTAGGTGGAAGGATCTCCAGACCTTCCAAAATATTGCTCTCCGGTCCATTGCCCAACTTGACAGAAGAGTTGCCAACAACCACTCTATCTATGAGAATTTGGGGATGACCCACATAGGCACCTTTGTCCAGACTCTTATGAAGAACATGCTACCCAAGATGGAGAATCATGAAAACACCCTGGTTTCTGGTATCCTGGACCACCCACTCGTTGTTAAGGGTCCCCTCCGGTTTCAAGACCCCGCCATATCCTGGATGTCTGCTTTGATGACGTTAACAAGGCCGTCTTCCCCAACTATTGGATCTTTTAGATCCTGCTGCTTTTTGGGGACTCTATTCGTCAATCTACAATCCGACCCTCGTCCCTTCTTGGGACTTATTCTCTGGAGGACTAAAGAGGTTCATCAGGCTTC
>JAHWFO010075106.1:482825-500537 GCA_023313115.1 Rhysida immarginata | reverse complement strand
TTTTAAATTTTTTTTTTTTTTTTTTTTTTTTGTTTTGATGTTCCAATTTTTGTTCTTATATTTGAATTTTGATGTTTTCAATTGTTTGTTCTTATTTTTGTTTTCCTGTAAGCTGTCATTGGGCATTTCTAGCCTGTTGCTTGCAATAAATAAATAAATAAATAAATAAATAAATAAGGGTTCATAATACTGTTCCTAACAACGAAATTGGTAGTACCCTTACAGTATAACATAGGGACGACAGAGATTCAAACTAGTTTCGCCTTTTATTCCCGGCTTTATCAAGGATAACACAACAAGAGGCTTGCAGGCCTTATATACAAAAACAAGGTACATAGTATGCAAAGAGATTGGAGAATGGAAATAAAAACGTGAACCAATAAAGAAAATACATAGGAGAACCAATCACAGAAATTACTATATGAAACCAAGAACAGAAAAATACTAATGAAACCAATAACAGAAATTACTATAGGAAATCAAACAAAATGATAAAAGAGGAAAGCAAACAAATCGCGGACCAAAAAGAGAGCATATCTTTTTCAGAAGACAAGAAGATTTACAAAGGAGAATGAAAGTAAAATTATATAAAACATATCTGAAAATAAATAAATTAAATTATACAAGGTCGGAGACAGAGTTAAGTACGGCATAGACATCAAAATCCGTTTGGCAATTGAGGAGGAGGCCAGGGGTAGATCTCTTGGCTTTAAATATCTCTATTGACTCAAGGGTCGCAGTCTTGAACGGGTCGTTGCATTTGTGTAAGATGGAGTTTTCAAAGTATATCCGGAATCGGCAAGATGGTTGGCATAGTGGGAATTACCATCTTGTTTCTCGTAGGAGTTGACGTGTTCCTTGAAACGTATATTGAAGTTATGGGTCGATAAGCCTGTGTAAAACTTATCGCAGAAGGCGCAGTTCAGGCGATATATTCCGGATCGGGCGAAATCGTCAGATGCAGTTAGGGTAGATGGGCGCAAGGTACGAAGAAAAGGGGTTGGGGAACGAAAAGAAACTTGGAGGCCAAAGGAGGAGAGGAAATTGGAGAGGCGGGAGAAATGGGGGCCGAGGTATAATAGAGAAACCCACTTTTTTCATCAGCTTATATCAGGAGGGGGGGGGGGAGGGACTCTGGTTAAGGAAGGCACGTCTACGTCGTTGGAGGGTACGGGAGAAAGTAGAGGACGAGAAGCCGTTCATACGGGCGAGGGTGTGGATGATATGGAGTTCGGAGGTGCGGGAAGGGGGGTTGAGGGGTAACTTCAGGGCACGGTCAACGAAGAAGCGTAGGGAAGCGTGTTTGAGGACGGGGGGGTGTGAGGAAGAATAGTGGATTAGATTAGACGATGTGGTAGGCTTATGGAAGACAGGGAACGAGAAACGGTTAATTTGGAGGTTGTTAGTAATGAGGATGTCAAGGTACGGGATGGAATTGTTAACTTCTGTTTCTTAGGTAAATTGGATATGGGGATGAAAAAGGAATTGAAAGTGTCAGCGATGTCAGTGGGGGAGGAAGAACGGGAATCGTAAATAATAAGGATGTCATCCACATATCGGAAATATGAAATGATAGTGGAGTTAGCAAGGAGGGGGGTGACAAAGGTTAGTTCGAGGTTTTGTAAGAAGACTTCAGATAAGAAGCTGCTAAGTGGAAAGCCCATACCCAATCCAGTAGGTTGAGAATAGAACGTGTTGTTAAAGGAAAAGTAGTTTTGTGAGGAAATGACAGACAGGATGGATAAAAGGTCGATGGCATCAGGTTTAGGGAGAGAGGAATTACATAGGAGGCGTTTGAGGATTTTAAGAGAGATGGAGACTGGGATATTAGTATATAAGTTAGTGATATCAAGGGACATAAGGGACAGGTGTTCGTTAGTATTAAATGAGGAAAGGGATTCAGCAAGGGTGAGGAAGTTCCGGACATTGTAGGTATTAGGAAGGAGTTTAAGGTTAAAGAGAAATGCGGAGAGGTTCTTGGCAACCAGATGGGCAGGGGCAGGGGAGTAATTAACAACAGGGCGTATAGGCATGTTAGGCTTGTGGATCTTGACGAGGGCATTTAGGTTAGGGGGGCGAGGATTGGGGGGGATGAGAGGTCGGAGGTATCTGAAGCGAGGGGAAAACTTCAGCAAGCATAGGGCTGAGACATGATCCCATCGGTGTACCACCTATCATTTTATAAAACTGATTGTTGAATTGGAAGACGTTATTATTAACACAAAGTTTAGTTAACGCTATGGATTCATCGCTCTTATTCTTGGGGATCTTGTTTTTGACAAGAATATCTGTGAGGAATTCGAGAGTTTCCGGAATGGGAACGCTAGGAAATAATGATACAATGTCGAAAGAAACTAAAATCTCACCTTCTTTAATAGTCTTATTCTTGAGTTTTTGGACCAAGTGAGTACTATTGATGACTGAACTGTCGAAATTAGACAGTTTTAAGGATTCGATAAATTTGGCCAAATGTTTTGAAACCAAATAGGTAGGGGTGTCAATGTTGGAAACTATGGGATGCATTTTGTTTCCAGGTTTGTGTACTTTGGGCAAAGCGTATAATTTTGGCATTGTTGGGTTAGCAATTATTAGGAATGAAGCCATATTTTTGGGAATGATATTGGGGCAACTTTTGATGCAATCTTTTACTGCTGTAATTAATTTAGGTAGAGGGTTCTTATTTAATGTAACAAAAGGCCATTCATCGATAAGATCGTTAACCCTATTGAAATAATCTGATTTTTCAATAATGACGGTATTATTCCCTTTATCGCTCTTAAGATAGAAACAGTCCTTCTCCTTATGTGAATTAATGATATTAAAATTATCAGAGCCATAATCTGGACCGTAGCTTGTTTTGCCAACCCAATTTTTGGATAGAACTTGTTTACACTGTGCCCTGATATTACTTTTAGCTTGTACTGGAAGGAAACGAATTCCTCCAATTTCTCCAACCAGTCGGTGAACGTCTTTCCGATCGTTATTAAGAGCGAATTTTAGTCCCTCGGAAAGCAGTCCAAGTTCAGGGGCGGTGAATTGTAAATTGGCTTGATTAATCACGCTGTCAACACAAGTGGATTTCATGACCGGAGGTTTTTGATTAGCAATTATGAGGTTGAGTTTGTTGGATAGTTTTTGGTTCTTTTGGATGATCTTTTTTTCGTTGACAAAGTTCATTCTAAACATGAAATCATCCCAATCTTTTTTCTTTAGCAAATTACTTAGTTTTAAATGTAAATTGTATGCCTTAGCTTGTGTTACAGACAGTTTATAATTAAAGAAACCAATTTCCATGCATAATCTTTTGGTCTTAACTAAAGGTAGAATATTTTTTAGAGAAGGGTCTTTTGAACTATTAAATTTTATACAGTTGACAAAATTAGGAAAGACGTGGTGAAATTTGCAATTATTGAGGAAACTAATATCTGCTTTTAAAGATCTAATTCTGAAATTAAGCCTGCAAAATTGATTTAACTTGCTATTAAACAAAGAAACCTGAGTAGCCATAACTGATGATAATTCTAGTAAATCAAAATTATACAAAAAAGTATAACTGGGGCAATTGTCCGAGAAAGTAAAACAAGGGCAAATGTCCACAATTGAAGAATAAAGAGGTATGTGGATAATCGTAATTAAGTATAAAGAATAAGAATAAAACTATTAAAGAAGGCGAGATTTTAGTTTCTTTTGACATTGTATCATTATTTCCTAGCGTTCCCATTCCGGAAACTCTCGAATTCCTCACAGATATTCCCCAAGAATAAGAGCGATGAATGCATAACATTAACTAAACTTTGTGTTAATAATAACGTCTTCCAATTCAACAATCAGTTTTATAAAATGATAGGTGGTACACCGATGGGATCATGTCTCAGCCCTATTCTTGCTGAAGTTTTCCTAAGAAGTTTTGAAGACATTCTTAAGGATTCTAATTTTTACTTTCCCAACACCTGGTTCCGTTACGCAGATGATGTTTTCACAGTTTTTGACACGAACTCCTGTGGCGTTAATGCATTCATTAATCACATCAATAGTTTCTTCCCTTCTATCGAGTTTACTTCTGAAGTTGAAGAAAACAATAAATTACCGTTCTTGGATTTAGTGATAATTAGGAATAATCACTCCCTGTATTTTGATATTCATAGCAAACCCTCCAATCACCTTAACTACATTCCCATCGATTCAAGCCATCCTTGGACCCAAAAAGTTTCAGCTTTTATCTTCATGCTGGGAAAAGTTCAAATGTGTAGAAAAAATTACACTGGTCGACAAAATAAATAAATAAAAAAAAAAAAAAGTTCTCCTCCCTGCAAAAAAAATATGTGCACTGTATAGCTTTGATTTTCCTAAATCAAAATATGACATCCAAATTGCACCATCTGTACCATTTTTAAGAGAGAGTTTTTATATTAATAAAAAATATTTTATCAATTAAAAGACTAATATAAGCATTTACAATTCTACATAAAAATGTAAACATGAATAAAGGTATTATTTTGCACCATCTTATTAACAAATCAGTGAAGTGTCTCATGAAACCTCATTTTGTTTTCTTTTCTCTCTTGTATTGCGCTTTTGGCATCTCCCGTAGAAGTGTCCAGCAGTAATCTGCTAACATATTTTGATTCACTTCGCCGCTGTGTCGCTTTATAATTTGAGCTATATCCTGGTGGAACCTTTCTCCAAGTTCATCAGAAACTGCACCCATATTATCCGGAAAAAATTTAAGTACTATTTTCACTTTAGCGGCAACCATTAATAAGGGGAAAAGCAAGATAGAAATTTCTGTCCTGAGCCGTGAGCAGCGGATTGCACATACGGCAGGATCAGTAGGCATCGTGGGCTACCACCACACTGGACGACCGGAGGAAAGCAGCAACTGCCGGCGGGAGATGGCCAGGTGGCGATCTGAGATAGCAAATCTACTAGTGAACGACGATCAACGACAGGTACTGTGTTTGTGTTACCATTTGGGCCCTCGCGTGTTACGAAAGTAATTAGTGAATGAAAATGTTCAAAAGAAAGTGAAAATCAGATTTAATCCATCGATTAATTTTGTGTAATTAATTGTTGCAGAACATTAATAAGTAACGAAACAGACTCTAATATAGTTAAGATATGTAACTTGTTAGTTAGAAGGACAGGTGCCAAGAGTAGTTAAGTGAACCTTTCTACTTATTGATTCATTATTCAGTTTCTTATTTTTTTTTATTCATTTGCAATCAAGGAGATTTGTAAAGTTTGTTTTGTTTACAGTTATTGTTATCAATTAAATCATATCATTCTTATGTAGAAATTTTCTTTTGTTAATAAATTAGCCAGATTGTTAAACTGAATGAGTTTTCTCTTATTTTTGCCAGTGGTATGCTAATTAGAGTGACCATTAGAACTGAATTACCTTAATAGGGGAAAGAGGGAACTAGAGTAGACAAATCTTAATACATGTATAGTGGTCGCCGCTTAATGTAGTCACCTTTAATATGGCACCCGCTTTTTATGGCTACTTCATCTCGGTCTGGAATTTTCTGTTTCCTATGTAACAAATTTTCGCTTTACGTGGCCACACTTTGCTTAATACAGAGGGTTGATTCAGATAAAATGAGACGACTTTGCAGTTCTGTTACGATGGTGTAATACCATGGCGCCACCATCGGTTGTGTTCGATGTGAGAACCACGTTGTTGGACTATCGCCCGGCACCGTAATTTCCAATGAAGTAGGCTGAGTTTGAGGGACTCCATGGGAAGTTCGTTCCACACCTGCTGACACACTTTCCATAGCCCATCAACGGTTCTTGGTCGGCGATTTCTGAGCCGTCGTTTCAGGAGACCAAAACCACAGAAATCCATCGGTGATGCGTCAGGAGATTTTACAGGCACATCAGAGAAGGGAATAACTCGTATGCCCGTCTCCTGTTCCATCTTCCTGTAATAAGCCACAGATGACTTGGCAGTGTGGCTTGATGCCTTGTCCATGTGGATCCAAACTTTTGATTGCTCACCAGGGTACAGACGTGGGATATCCTGCCGATATATGTGGTCCATTACATTACTCTGGAAGTAAGCTGCATTAATTTTACAGTTCTCACCGGATTTCAGACCGGATTTCTCGCACCACTTGAGCTGGGCGTGTTGGTTGGGGCTTCTTTCTGGTCTGCTTCTCTGCTCGTCCACGTTCATTAGATGATCGCAATTTGTTCTTTTTGATTATTCGACCCACAGTAGCTTTGGATACCACAATACCATTTCGTTTGCATAATTCCACAATGCACGAAAGACTGAAGTTAGCGTCGGAAAGGCCAAACATATACCCTTCCCAAAAGCTGTGATTTTGGAAGCCATGTTTCAGCACGAAATGTCCCAAATAACAGCAACAAGTGTATACAAAGCTAATCCCCATGAATAGTGGAGTCATGCAAATCACATTCCGTCAAGGTCATAAGCGGCGTTTAAAGTTGTCTCATTTTATCTGAATCAACCCTCCGTATGGCCACATTTTTTTCAGAGGTAGTTCACTAATTCTATTTTTTCATCTCATCTTACTCCGGATAAACGAACACTCTGCTTATAATATCCATTTTTCATTTACCTCTAAGCCAGTGATGAGCAAACTTTTTTATTAAAGATTTTTAACCTTTTCTAAGAATTTTAATATAAAGTGCACTATTTCCCTAAAAATAATTTCAAATTATCCTATTTCTGGTCTCTCTTGCGCATATTCCTAAATAATCTTGTGGGCCGCATGGAATCCGGTAGCGAGCCGAAAAGAAACCGGAAACGGCCCGCGTGCCATAGTTTGCCCATCACTGCTCTAAGCCGATGGGCGTTGCTGCCCAAAATTACAGATTGTACTGATTGGTCAATTACGTGTGGGTCATTCCACGTCAATTCAGGCAGAAATTTTAAAGTTTTGGCATTGACCTCTTGGATTTTAATGAAATTTGGTATATACAATTACCCTAGAAAGTTAGTAATGAATGCCAAATATTATTATTTTTTTTTCATTTTTATGGAAGTTACGGACATTTAAAATTTTCGAAATTTGAGTGGGGGCATTATCTATGAAGTACTGTAACTTCGGTTGTATTTTACTTAGAAAGATGTGAATTTGTTCTACAGTATCGTTTAAATCAAATTAAATAAACAACCCAAACAGCAAAACAATTCCTGTGATTGGAGCCAAAACTGCAGCAGTGCCACAGTTTCACAAAACTCCCATGTTGTTGACATATGAAAGCTCTTTAACTGTAGATTCTATATGAAATTTTTAAAATTGTATTACGCACGCGTAAATATTTGAATTTAATAAAAATATTATATTTATGCAAATTTCTCAAAAGATGGGTATTTTTTTTTCGTTAAAAAATGATTAATATCTTGCACATACTTTCATAAAAACAATACAAAAAATTCAAAACTGTGTTTTCCTCCGTTTTGAAGATATTAATTTTTAAAGCTTGAGCTCCAAGCAGCGGGAGTCGGGTAGTAGGGACTTGACTACTCATACAGGGAAGAGAAAGTGTGTAACCTTGGGACCATTCATTTATTTACGTTTTATTAGTTATATAAATTGTATTATTAATTAAAATTACAGGAAAAAATAAAACCTATAGTAGCATTAGAATAATAATTATATCAATAGGAAAAATGTTTTTTAGAACTTTAGATGTTTTTTTTTAGAAGTCAAAAAAGTATTGAGCACCTGTTAAATAAGAAGATAATTTAGTAAGAAAATATAAATTTGAATTATGATATCAAATTGTGAGTAATAAAGAGAATATATTTACTTTACACTACCTCATATTCAGTCACTTATGAGTTACCCTGAAGTACGAGATGAATTGCAGAGGCAGCTGAAGTTGATACAGGCTTCATTGTACAGGATGATTGAAAAGTTAGTGTGCAGTAGTGCATGGAAACGTGTACGGTACATACATCAATGCACTTTCTGTGGAATGTCTTTGCTGATTGAATAATCTCGGTGGCATCTGGCCTGCATGCTTGCCGGACCACACACCTCTCGATTTCTTCCTTTGGGGTGTCTTGAAAGGTTAAATGTAAACAGTCTTGCAAACAATCTGCACACTTTGCCTGAGCTGAAGGAGGAAATCTCAACTGAAGTTCAGCAAATCTCACCAGCCCTATTGAGCAGAGTGTTTCACAACGTGCAACTGCTCTTTTATCTTGTCATCAGGGATTGAATGTCCCTTAAGGTGATTTTTCTTCTTTGGGAAGTGGTGAAAGTCGTAAGGTGCAAGATCTTTCATCTTTGAACTGCAGTTTTTCGTCTTTGAACTGTAGGTGCTGCAACACCCCTAGTGTGTGTGGCGATTGTTTGCGAGCGAGCGTTATCGTGCTGCAGAAAATGGTCCAAAGCTGCCATTCAATCCTGGTGTCGACAACAACCCCGGACTTCCTCTCTGACGGGTTCACCCGAGTAGTCGCACGTTGGTGCAATGCGTGGAAAGGGATGGGGATAATGTCAAAAAGTGAATAGTGCATTACATAGAGGACAAATGTAAGTATCAGATATAAAAAGAATTTTGAAAATCGGTAAAATATATAAAAGTTACAGCCATAGAGGCATTACTTTTCGATCAACCCTAGTATCTTCTCTACATTTATTGAATTTTCTTTTAAAACTTAATTAGTTCACATTGAAAGGAATAAAAAACAGCTGTAGAATGTTTAAGAAAATTGGATATTACCACGAAATTTATATTTCTTAGGATACCTTGTCCATCTGAAGAACTGAAGCTCGAGTAGCCATGCGATTGTGGCTTGGAATTCGTGCTTTAAAAATTAATATCTTCAAATCGGAGCAAAACACAGTTTGGAATTTTTTGTATTGTTTTTATGAAAGTATGTGTAAGATATTAATAATTTTTTAACGAAAAAAAAATACCCACCTTTTGAGAAATTAGCATAAATAAAATCTTTTTATTAAATTTAAATATTTGCGCAAGCGTAATACAATTTTAAAAATTTCATATTGAATCTACAGTTAAATAGCTTTCATATGTCTCCAATCACATCTTTCTAAGTAAAATACAACCGAAGTTACAGTACTTCATAGATAAGGCCCCCACTCAAATTTCGAAAATTTTAAATATTCGTAACTTCCATAAAAATGAAATAAAAATAATAATATTTGGCATTCATTACCTACTCCCTAGGGCAATTGTATATACCAAATTTCATTAAAATCCGAGAGGTCAGTGCCAATGCCTGCCTGAACTGACATGGAATGACCCATGTATATAAAATCTGTACGTGTGAATGGAATTCAGAACACAGCATCCTTTTGTGAAGACACCGGGCTTTCGCAGGAAAAGTAAGTGACCGATGTTTTCTTTTTTTATTGTGAAAGAATCAACCAAGATGGCGGACATCATCTCTAAGATTCAAAAAGTAAACGAAAACCAAGAAGTTGACATCAATAACAGCGATGATGACGAGGAATTAATTAAACCGTTGAATGCAGAAGTTTGAGCAAGCTTGTGCACCATCCAAACAGCTCTTCAAATAAGTGGCTATGATAAAATGGATGACTATTTAAAAGTTGAAAGTAATGTTCATGATTTTTTAAGAAGGCGATGTTGTCAAACAAACATTTGACAATATTTTAAATAAACTATTTTGACAAGATTCTGTATGTGAACAAAAGATTATTTAAGCAAACAAACTTGTCTATATGTAAGTACAAACACAAGCTCGACTTGTTGGATAAAAAAAATAAGTACTTTGGGTAACCTCGCCTAAAACAGCCACCGGTTAATGTGGTCACTTAAGCATGGTGCCGAGGTGGCCATATAACTATACGGTCATGATAAAGGCTGTAGTAGATCATAAGACAAATACATAGGTTTAGTGCACTCGTGTCTTAAGCGAACAATTATAGTATAAATTTAGCATATAAGAGGATGAGCTAATTATTTATCCGAAGGCCAGAGTGTACGAAGGAGTGTCAACACATAGGTAAATGTGTTGCATCAGGTTATTGTACCTATTAATCAGTGTAGAACGGTTGATAACTTATTTGGGTAGAACGTAAACTGGATTACAGTGTAACAAGCGGGCACTTGACTAGACAAAACGGAAGGATATATTTGTCATACTGGTGCCTGACCAGTCCTTCATCTCATCATGCAGTTGTGTGACCCTAATGACTATTTGTCACAATAGAAACATCGTTCGAAAGGGACGACATATCGAATACTTGATCAAGATGGAAGGCGAACAAAAGGGCGGAAGAGCCCCCCAATAGGTCGGCGGTTTCTGAGAACTGCTTCATTACGTCCGCCATTCTATTAATATAGGTCATGTGAAATTCAGGTTGGTTTAAAATTGAGTTCATATGACAATTGTGAAACAGGAGTATAAAATGGAGTGAAGGATTAAGACTAATGGGATTTAATTGCGAGATTAGAAGCATAATGGTAATTTAAAACCGGAATATAAAATAAATGGTAAGTTACAACATTTGTGAGACAAATATTGAGGAGGTTAACTTTTGAAACGGAAAACATTAAGGTTAGTAAATGGGGTATAGCTGACAAAGGAAACAACAGATCCCTGCATATTTCCATGTATTTCTACATCGAGGTGAGGAAAATGATTATAAATTTGAATTTTGTGCACTTTGAGGATTTTTGAGGGGCTATAACTCCCCTCTGGGCTTATGTCAGCAGCTAAACTTTTTGTTGTAGGTGAACTCATTGTCTACTATTTATATACAAATTTGGGGGAAATCAGAGATTGGCGCTTCGAGACTGTTCCTTGTAAGATTGTGATTGGCTTTTAGGCTAGAAAACCAAAGAATCAATGCTGGTTCACTTATAAGATCGAAAAATAGTCTTACTGAATATTTTAATAAATGAAATGTTCTTTCTTAAAAACAACAAAAAAAAAAAAAAAAAAAAAATTTCATTCAACTTGGACAGACCTCCACAATGCTGCACAAAGTAACGATATCTTTCCCTCACGACATCTTGGCACAGATGTAATCTTGATTGTTGTTCTGCAATTAGTGTCTAACAATATGACAGTCTTAAAAAAACAATAATTAATGAATAATTAATGCATAAATATGGCATAGATTTTGAAAATGATATTAGGTCTTTTCAATTTCTTATTGTTGCAACAATGGAAAAATCAAACTGACAATTAGCGAAACAAGGGTTCTCAATGAACAGTGGGTTGCTGAGATATTATTATCATCAAGTGCGATTGATAAAAGAAAAATGATTGTGTGTAACATCTCTGTTCCTGACTACAAGGATGAGCATATTCATAGTTGGGTGCCATTGTGACACACGCACCTAAATCTCCAATATAATCAAAGACAGAGTGTTGGGTTCGTTGAATTTAAAATAAATTAACTCGAGAGTGAATTACTTCTATTGAAATAATTAGGCAAGGTTTTAAAATCAAACAAACAATTTTTATTTCAGGAAAATTTATATCAATCAGAAAAGAAAGGCTAAATGCTAAGAAAACTTACGTGCTAAATCTTAATTCTAATATTCTAAATGTATTCAACTGGACTAAATATAACTAAATTCAAAATGCAGCTGCTGATTAACTTTAATCTAAATAATCATCCTACAAATCTAGTGCTAAACCAAATGCAAATAATGCCTCTATCTTAATCTAATATCAAGTTTTGCTACTGTGACAAATCAATATAAAGTCTCACTAAATCTTATCTCTAAAGTTTACTTAACTCTATAATTCAAAAACAACAAAGTGGTTCTCGCAAAAGAAAACTTATTAACTTACAGTTTTTGTCCACTAAGCCAAATTCTCCATATCCATATTTGTAACACTACACATAATCACTTTAAAATATATCAATATGTATATATCCAAGGGAACACACACATAATTTCGAGCACAACACTAAATTTCATTTCTTGTGAAGCACACACTATTTTGCCTTGAAGATTATTCGCTTTGCGTTGATACAGGAATCTGGATATACTACCTCATGAGTCCGTTACTCCTCAAACAGTCTAAGGTAAGATCAACAGACACCTACACCATCTCCAAAACTCAAGACGTGGCTTGTTAATTCTCAGTCGCCTCCCTAATCGACTTGTATCCTCTAAGTAATCTCCTCCCTGGTTAACTTATTTCTCTCATAATGTATTGCCATGAATTTCCATATCACATAAATTCTTATCTCAATGGCTTATTCATCTTATCATCTTATTCACATAAATGGGGGATTCTCATATCACCATCATCTTAATTTGATTTCATCTCATTCTCAGTATATTCTCATAATTGGGAGTATTCCTTCGCAAATCTTATCCAAATATATATTAATGGTGGGTCATCCCTAGTTAATGAAGATGCAAGGAGAAGGTTCTGGTCCATGATGTGTCAGCTCTTAGTCGTATGATAGTTTTCATACACCAGGGAACCTGTCCCAGGAGATCCCCTTCCCAAAACATACATTAAACCTTTGCGAGTCCTGCTATCCAGTGGGAGTGACATGTCCCATCGGCATCACAGGGACTCGGGGAAAACTGACTCCCCCCCCCCTTTTCTCAGCACCTCTACTTATCCTTTTTCCAACATCCGGCCTCACTCTCATTCTCAAAAAAAAACACAAAACGAAAGTGATAACATTAAAATTGCATGTTTGTTCAATAAAATCACCTTTACTCTTGATCTCATAAAAGACATTGATCATTATTCATCAAAATATATAATCTCATCAGTCATTCCACAGACCAATGTTACTCTAACTCATTAGACTATACAATGATCACCATTTCCTCTCTGTATGAACATCCCCTCCACATGAGAGCTCATTGCAAAAATTACTTATCTAACATCATAATTGTTCATTAATTCAACAATGGGTTATTCTAAATACCAAACTCTTATAAACACAACACTAATACATCAAATAAAGTCTGATTACCCTCACTTTGAGAGATCATCAAAGTAATTATCATTAACATGAATTCATTAATATTCAAATCCCCCATAAAAATACGTGAAACGTTACATGCGCACAGATAGAGTGGCTAGTTAAAAAATGATTACTTTATCTAATATTTTTATTCTCAGGGACTCAGCTCTTTACCAGGAAACACCCTTTATCCTGTTGGCTATCATCTATGATATCCATTTTTGCTGGTGGACTCTTAGCTAATTGGCTTCTTGGGGAACCAATTCTTAGTGCTGTTAAGAATAATAACCAAATTGTTTTGGCAACAGTTGTATGGTAATTAGTAATGATTATTTTGAAAAGCTTATCATTTTAATATTTTTACTTATTTATTGCTAAAATACATATTTAGATATATTATTTATTTATTTTCAGGTATTTGATTTTTTATTCCCCTTTTGATTTTTTTTATAAAATTTGCAAATTCCTACCTATTAAAATAATATTATCAGCATTAAAAGAAGTGATTCGATGCAAGAAAGTCCATGATGGTGTAATTCATGCTGCCAAACTTTATCCTAATTCTTATCTAATTATGGTAGCTATAGGAACAGTGAAAGGTGAGTTATACAAAATTCATTGTTTCTAACTAACACTTAAAAAGATTTTATACAATAGGATTGTATACAGGGTGAATACAAAAGTCAATGAATTTGAACCGAAGCAGGTAATATCAGTGAAATACAGGGTGAATACAAAAGTCTGAACCCCCCTTTTATTTTTTGAACCGAAGCAGATATGTCAATTTTGATGAATCCAATGAATAGGAGTTGTGGGTGGCCTATCCCATGGTGCACTTTTCACCATCCCAAATATGCAAATTAGGACACATTCAAAATTTATCTCAAAAACCGTAAGGGATAGAGAAAAAAAACCCAATTGCAAACTTGTTCAGCATAAAAAAACAAACAAAACAAAAAAAATCATCCAAATCGGACCAACCAATCACCCACAATCACGTGGTGAACTGTTTGTAGCTTACAAACAGTCACACTGCACAAGGAAAACTGAATGTTGATATATCCACCATGTAAAGCATGCAAATCAAAAAATTAACATAATTTACCATAATTTTGGAGGAATAAAAGGGTACATAAAACTGTGTGCCCTTAAAATTTAATCGTATTCCAACAAGTAGTTTCCAAGTTGCACATTCAAAATCGTAACAGTGCTTACATGCAAGTACTAACCAGCACGTGTTACGATGTTGAGTGTGTAACTCGGAAACTACTCATTGGAATTCAATCAAACTTAAATGGTATACAGAGTTTTATGTATCCTATTATTCCTCCAAAATTCATTATTCTAGGCGTTGCAGAACCTGAGTTATTAACTTGTTGATCTTGGTGGCAGCATTTTTATTTCTGTTCAATCTCAGTTAGCATTCAAATTCGGACCCACATTGAATTAAAAGAAAATGTTCATTCTGGTCATATCGATCTCTCGGGGGTCGACAGAAACAAATAAAAATCCTCAAACGTGTTATATTACCAAGTTAAATGAATAAAGAAATGGGGGTCGGTGGTATGAGCTCATTTAGGAAAAGGGGTCTCCTGCCCAAAATAGTTTGGGAACCATGCTGTAGATGAATAGAGAGTATTTTATGTAATAGAAGGTATTGCATTTTGATTTAAATACTAATTTCATGTAGGCTGATTAAGGTGAATGCTCCCTGACCGATTTTGACAGCACCTACTCAAAAAGCTTCATTGTTGGCTTTTGGACATGACGTTCACTCAAAAAGGAAACATCCTCAAAACTGCTGAGTTGATACATCATAAGTCAAATCTCTTCAGTTATGTACAAAAAAGGCTTGATTTTTATATAAGGAATGGCTGAAAAGTAATGCACATTTGCATGTAATGTGAGAACAGAACATGGTACAGAACATCCTACGCTACATTGTAATAGTTACATTCATCCCTACAGTGATGCTGTAAGGGTCATACAAATTAAAAACAAAAATTATTTTTTTTATCCAAAGGGTATACAAGGAATTTATAAATACTCTCCAAATGCATTAAGGCATTTATCCTACTGTGTAACAAGGCTTTATGGAAGAAGTCCTTCAGTTGCGTGTGGAACTATTCCAAAACTCCTTCCTTCACTGCATCGTCCGACTGAAACCTACGGCCTATCAGATGTTTCTTGAGATCCCCAAACACGTGAAAGTCACATGGGGATAAGTCAGGGCTGTAAGGTGGATGCTGCATTGCTTCCCAGTTGAACTTTTTGATGAGGTCTACTGTTGCCTTCAAGGTGTGAGGACGCGCATTGTCGTGGAGAGGAAGCACTCCTTCTGGAAGAAGTCCAGGACGCTTGCTTTTGATGGCCGCACGCAGTGCCTTCAATGTTTCCCCATATCATGCTGTGTTAACTGTGGTGTCTTTTTCAAGAAAGTTCAGTAAAATAGGGCCTTTGCGATCAAAAAAACACGGTCAACATCACCTTCCCCGTGCTTCACGTATCAAAAAACGAATTACGGCTCTCTCTTCCTGTTTCGTTGACTCCATTTTGTTGTTTGGACGAAGTGATCACTCGCAGAGCTTCAAAGCGCGAGCTATCGTTCTTTCTCATGTGATGCAACACTTGCAACCTACTGTGCAATTTGCACGTGAGGTTTTGCAATTGTTGAAAACAAAAACTTACGATCCTACACGTCGTCTTTTTTTTTCACACACAAATTTTCGTTTTCATTTGTATGACCCTTATATGATATAGTGAATTCTGTTCATTTATTCTTTGTCAATAGCCATTGACATGGTGTCGATTTGTCTGCTTTGTCAACATGTTTAAGACAGTGGCTGTGATTGAACTTTTAACCATGAAAACTCATGGCAGCTTCATTGCATCATATATAGTAAAATGGATCCTAAGGCCTCTCCTTAAATTTGCCAAATAATGAAAATTACAGGGACTCATTTTATTTCTGCCATTAACAGTTCAATCACTGTAAATTATCTTATTCATGTTAACATAGTAGGTATTCAGTCGGGAAATAACATCAACACCATTTGTCCACAATAAATAATTTAATAACCCATATGTACATTTCAGCCACCTTATGGTCATCATTCAGTGGAACCCCGAAGCAAAGTACATCAGTTAACAAAATAAATTATGTTAATACTGTTGTTTCTAATAATTAACTTTCAAATTTTCTATTTAAAACTGTGCAGCTCCTAGTTTAGTAAATGACATCCTAGCAAGAATCTGCGCTGTCATTTAATTGCCTAAAGATTATCATTAGCATTAATAATGTTTCCTTTTCCTTACGGAAGAATAGCATTGCATAAAAATATTATAAGTTGAGTGTTGTGTTAAATGGGGATCTCACACAAGTTGAATGATCTTAAGCAGTCATGGATAAATGGGGATATATTGTATTTTTAAACATCCAAAGCATCAATATTATTTAACCTCAGATTTAATAAACAAAAATTAAAATATTAATAATTGGATTAAGGTATAAGAATTGTAGAATTAAAATTTTCTAATTTTTTTTTTTATATAAATATACAATTCTTTTTTTTTTTTTATTAATAATTTAGACTAGAATATAGTCTCTATAAGTTAACCTGTTAAAGCCCAGTGTCAATATCTTAATATTAGAATTTTAAAGTGATTCCACCTTAATATTCTATCATTGTGTTGCCAAATGTTAATATTACACAAGAAATTTATCAGTGATCGGTGAATATATCTAGCTATGATTTTATAAGCCTTAGCCTGATTAATTTTAACATTAGAAATGTTTATTGAATATTCTTAATACATACAATTTTAATGTATATTAAAATGAGCTTCATATGATTTACACTGATAGATTGTTCCTGCACTTTGATAAGTTAAATACATGTACAGGGCATTTATAATTAAAGTTCCCATACTCTGAGCAGTTTTTCTCAAAAGTGGTCTATCCGAATTTAGTCACGATATCTTAATGAGAGTATGGGAGAATAAAATGTGCAATAAAAAAGTAGTTCACTATTTCGTCACTAGGTGGGGCTGTTTCAATCAAAATACCCCAAAATATACGCAAATTAATTCTTATTGCTATTTAAACACATTGCAAAGCAAACTTTGAAACTGAATCGCACCTTGCAAACATATTGAACATCTCTTGAAATGACTTCTATCCATTGCATGTCATATTTTTGAGTATTTTGATTGAAACAATCCCACATATCGACGAAAAGTGAACTATTTTTTTTATTGCACATTTCACTCTTGCATACTCTCATTAAGATATCCTGAAAATCTGACCAAATTAGGATAGGCTGTTTTTGAGAAATGTATATTTGTAATAAAGTTAATAAGCCAGAAACTATGGACAAGATGATATGCTAACAAAGACAAAAGAAATCACTGTTCCACAAAAAATAGTTAAATAACATTAACAAACATAGAAAAATAATAAAACAATAATAATACAAACACGTATGTACATTTCGAGAGCCAAGTCCTCCTGTTCAGCATTACAGACAGAACCGAAGTTGAACATTAAAATATTTTTTTGTGAAACAGTTTTTCCTTTGTCTTTGTTAGCATACCCTATATATTCATATAAAAATATTTAATATAGGGTGTCTCACCTAAAGTGAACTTAAAGCCAACTTATAAAATACAAATATGACAGTACTTTCAATGGATGAAGTATTTTACTTATACGGGAGGGATTTTTATTTGTATTCCATTTCCAAAAAACCTGACACCGTTTTCGAATATGGAAATCAACTTGGAAATGTGC
>JAHWFO010075106.1:448104-480963 GCA_023313115.1 Rhysida immarginata | reverse complement strand
TGTGTGTGTGTGTGTGTGTGTGTGTGTGTGTGTGTGTGTGTGTGTGTATGTGTGTTTGTGTGTGTGTGGTTTGGTTTACTAATTTTATATAAAATAAAGTACAGGTCAAATTTAAACATTCCTCGTATTTTGCATCGGTATAGTAATTTTATAAGTACGAGGGCAGTTCAATAAGTAAGGCAACACATTTTTTTTCTCGGCCAATTTTGGTTGAAAAATCTGGACATTTCTTGTGGAACATTTTCAAACATTTCCGCTTCGTCTCATATACTTTCATTGATGTCCGATAGGTGACAGCGCTATAGTGAGCTGTTAAAATGGCGTCTACAATGGAGGGCATTCCAAACAACGTGCAGTGATTGAGTTTCTTTTGACGGAAAACCAGGGCATCTCAGATATTCATAGACGCTTGCAGAATGTCTACGGTGATCTGGCAGTGGACAAAAGCATGGTAAGTCATTGGGCAAAGCGTGTGTCATCATCGCCGCAAGGTCAAGCAAAACTGTCTGATCTCCCACGAGCTGGCCGGTCGTGCACAGCTCTGGCTCCTGCAATGTCAGAACATGCGAACGCTCTCATTCGAGCAGATCGACGGATCACAATCAAACACCTCCCTGCTGTACTTGACGTCTCTGTTGGTAGTGCTTTCACAATTGTTCACCGTGGGACGCACTACGCGGATGATGAAGCAGTTACTGATGCAGCACGACGTTGGCTCCAACATCAACCAGTGGAATGGTACCATGCAGGCATACAGGTCCTCACTTCAAGGTGGCGTAAAGCCGTAGCATTGAATGGAGATTACGTTGAAAAATAGTGTTGTGTAGCTAAAAGATTGGGGAATAACATGGTGTATTTAAATGCTGAATAAAACAACCCCCTTTTTCAGAAAAAAAATGTGTTGCATTACTTATTGAACTCCCCTCGTATAATCAATATCAGTATACTTGTTACATAAATCAAATTCCAGGATGAGATGAAACTTGATATGTGTGTGCAATAAAAGACAAAACCTATTAATTAAACATGTTTTATTTCATAAAAGAGAAATTTATGAAAACAGAGGGAAAAAAAGACTGTTTTTATGCACATGAAACAGTGGGAAGATGATGTTATTAAGGGATATGGTCACCACTAGCAGCCACAGAACCATACACCTGCATTTCATACTTTCAAGGAGGTCATTCAAGACCTCGTTTGGCAACAAGTCCCACTCCTGGCGAAGAACAGTTTTGAGCTCTAGGATGGTCATTGGTGGAGGTTGACAGGATACAATTCGTCTACTTAGTGCATGCTACACATACTCAATCAGATTCACATCTGGAGATCTTGTTGCTCACTCCATGTGTTGGGTATCCTCACTTTGTAGTGGAGCTCCATGGGGACATGCATTATTGTCCATGAGAATAAAATCTAGATCCATGGCACTTGAAACCTCTAATACAGGTTTGGGCACGCTTGAGGTCAATGAGAGCTGCATTCCGGATTTTCATATATTATAAAGAGCCACATTCCAGTTTTTCATATATTATAAAGAGCCACACCATACTTAGTAGTATTAAATACATCATCTCAAATAGCAAAATATTAGTTACTTAGTCAATTTTTGAAGATTCATTGAAAAAGATTCTGAAAAAAACAGGTTTAAATTTTCAATGTGAGCCGCACTTAACTCAACGAAGAGCCGCATGCGGCTCTCAGAGCCTCATTTGCCCACGTCTGCTCTAATATGACCTTCCAGTATTTTGTCTCTGTATCTCCAAGCATTAACGATACTCTGTCAAAGATGTAGAGTTTTGTGCGCCCGTTTAGCATAATGTTTCCTCAAACTGTAAGTTCACCTTTGCCATACTAATCCTTTTCCTTTATGTTGTTAGAATTATAACAGGTTCCATGTTCTCTCTGAATACTGTGCAACGAGAATTGCTTTGTAAACTGAATTTGGGAAAACGATATCATTCAAGAAATTTGGAACAAATAATAATATATGTTAAAATAAATATACGCTACTTTGGTGTTTGCGCAGTCTGCTTGCTAAATTTCCAGTGGTGATAGTACAACTATCACATTTGGTGAATAAACTTGCCGTATTCTTTGTTTATGGACAATTTTTATATGGAAAATTTTATATAACTTTAGATTAAAAATATCACATGTAATTGACCAATCAGCTTTGAAAATGAGATTATCATATTGTGACGTATGGTGTTATTAATTATTATATACCTATTCTTACCATCTACTTAATCTATCTATAGCCCAATAGTTTCGTTGATGGCCTAAATGATCATAAGATAAGCCCCCACCAATAACTACACCAGTAATTGTCTAAAGAATATATCTCCTTCCCCGTGATCGTATAGTAAATGCTTAACAATTATATCCTCCCCTTTCAGGCTGAAAATTTGCTTGGCGACAATGAGTGAAAATAAACGTAACTTACAGGCACTAGCTATTTATTACCAGGTCAAATCAGATATAAAATCAAAACAAAAAAAAGGAATTTAGTTAATTATTGCAAAAACATACATTGAGGAAAATAACTTAAGCTCAATGTTAATTAAGAATAACTAAATCGTAAACAGAAAAGAAAACACAAAAAAAAAAAAGCCTAATCAATTTCAAATCACATATAATAACAATTAAATAAAGTTTGGCAATTCACTGTTACGTTAAAAGTTTCCCCTTCCTAACCCCCTTTTGTCAAATTAAACTAATCCTACAGTTTCTTCGCATTAGAGTTTCTTGAATAGCAAATTATATTCTGTGCTTATCTCACTAATTACTTTTGGATAATAATCGTTCGTTACTGTTCTCAGAAAAGGAAAGTTATTTCACACGCGTTGGGCCCAATTAAATTATGCACTACCTTATCTTCGCCTTATTCTGTTCCCGGCTTGCGTAGGTCAGTTGCAGCCGCCTCCTTCGTTGTTATTCCGCCGACTCCGCCGTATTTCGCCGACTCCGTCGTGTTGCTCTCGTTAGGTTTCCTCCGTGGTGGCCACGTTGTTCGTTCGCCAGTCGCCGCTCGTTGCTCCTTGGCCGCCGCTTCACCGGGTCCACTGAAACCGTCCCACGTATTAGCCACTACTACCGGCTCAGGACTCGAGAATCGCCTTGCTTAAGCCCACAAGATACGCCTTCTCGCCCCGTCCTGCCCCACCAAGTAATAGTGCTTACGCTACGTACGGCTCCAGCTTACCGGTGTGGGCCCTTCTCTCTCCCGGCGATCCATCCGCCCGCTCCTCGCATCGGTCGTCGCTCTCAGCTTGGCTCCGGGATGATGTCTACCCGTGGACCTCGTCTACGCCGCCGTCGCTGGATATCACGATATCATCCGCTCATACCGGCTGGGGAAGCTCTCCGCTGCCGTCTTGATGCTCGTTTGGAGAAGAAGCCTTTACTTTTTCTTTTTTCTGACTGTCACTCTGTGCTCCCACCTTTCATCTGCTTCTCTCTCTGACTGTATCTCTCTGCTCTCTCTTTTCGTCTGACTGCGTCTCTGTACTCTCACATTTCATCTGACACACACACACACACTGCTTTTTACTCACTCTCTTTTCTTTCTTTATTTCTCTTTCCGAGAAAAGAAATACCTTTTTCTTTCTTAGAATTTTTCTTTTCTCTACCCAAAGGAACTCTAACCTTGAACTTTCATTTCCCTGAATTTCTTCTACCCCTTTTGTTCTATTTTCCCTTCCCTTCCTATCGCGAATCTCTCTCTTCCCCACACAAAAAACAATTTTTTTTTTCCTATTTCCTGATGTTTCTTAACCCTTTCTCCAAGGTTCACAGTGAATTGCCAATGTAAAACAAAAATCTGAACATTTGCAAAAGTACAAAAAATAATATTCTAAATAAATGAAAACCACTATTTCACTTGTTTATCTCTCTCACTGTGTTCATTTACTTTTTCAGCCCGATTTTTTCAGTGCCCCTCTTTATTATTGGATTTCCCCTTAATGTCTGCCCGTTTTATTTTATTTCGAATCAAAATTGTATATGATCATATATCCACGCGGATATAAAAAAGTTTATATCCGCAGGGACATATTCATATGTCACAATATGATTAAAACTGAGGCCAATGAGAGACAAGCCTGGGCACTCAAAAGTCACCTGACCATTGGAGTCTGAGCAGTAAACCAATTTTCATTGTTTCCAGCTTGAATTTTAATAATCCGTGTTTTTCATTTGTTGGAAACAATGACGGTTGGATTGTTGCTTAGACCCTGATGGTCAGGTAGCTTTTGAGTGCCTAGCCTAGTTCTTGTTAGCCTGAATGAAAAGGATATGACATTTATGAAGACATCTGAACATTGGATTCATGCATTAACAACAGTGCAAGTACAAGCAAACAACATGGTTGTTTTTAAACGGCATATCACAGCAAAATAAGTAAGATCATCAATTTTTTTAAATGTGGTAACTCATCAGAAAAAACAGAATGGCTCCGATAAATCAGTATTTGAGAGTGAGATTTAGGAGAAATGTTATAAAACACATGGTGAGAACTGTCATATAAAAACATCGTGGTTCCAGAAATATGACTGAATGATATTCAAGTCTGAGAATCATTTATTGGTTTGTTAAATTTGCATTTCATCCGGAAAAAAATAGGAAAATGTTCAATCACATCTAAAGTTGATGATTTTTCAGAAACACAAAAATGGTAATGATCATAAAACGGAGAAGTGAAAACTTTATTTAACTTTCCTTATTGTATTCACAATTTGTTATCTATATACGTATATAATAAAACTGTTGAGTCTCCGTGGTTGTTACGGCATCATGCAAAAACTACTGGACGGATTTTGATGAAACTTACAAGGGAATCCCTCGAACGTGTATGTCACAGATTCCCACCAATTTGAAATATGTTACTCAATTGAAGCTACAATAGATGCTTGCAAAATAAGAGAGTGTGAAATTTTGTTTCTTTCAAAATAAACCATGAAAAAGAAAAAATTTGAGCACACATAGTCATACAAGGACTCCATTGTTAAAGCGATCTATTAATGCCCTTAACGGAACTTCTTTCTTCCACAGCTCACAGCAATAAGCACGAATCCACTTCAGATGAAATAGACAGCAGCAGATAGCAATTGAATGGCTTCTGAAGTTACTAAACAAACTTAGTTTTTAAAAATAGATTATTACAATTAGCTAATTGCCTTCCAGTAAAGAAATGTCTATAGTAATTAATAACCATTTCCTTAATTTGTTATTTCATTTTATTAAGTAATTCGGCAATCATACACGGGTCTGGCTTCATGTGCAACGTCGAGTAGTACGTTGCATTGGTGAGGGGGTATGTATCGCAGTGCTTTATAATTTTAAATAAAAACAGTATTCATGGATGCCTACCTCATCTTACAAATTATTTCGAGGCGAATAATTGCACAGCAAAATTAAGGTTTTATGCTTAATAACAGTGCTCTAACTGGAGTTCTTTGGCGAGCACCGCTAACAAGTTTGCTTCCCCTCTTTCCGCCATGTTTGTTGAACTCTGCCAACACCACCTAGACAGAAGGCCTGCGCACAGAAACGTCATACATTGTTACATCACACAAAAGCAGCTATTGTTAATCGTATTTCTACCAATAATAAGCCCTAAATTTGGCCGCTTGATGATGATGTAACAATGTATGACATTTCTGTGCGCAGGCCTTCTATCTAGGTGGTGTTGACTCTGCGCACTTCCGGAGCGCTTCACTGCCGCGCAACACTATCGCTTCCACGGTGTGCTTGCACGCAAAAAAGAGGCTATGTGGGGTTCCCTTGTTAGTACGATATTTGCTCATAGTCTAAGGCCCGTCTCACACTGCTGCAGACGGTCCGCGCGGACGAGGTCCTATTGTAACTGTAGGCGCTTTCAGAGTAGTCCGAATCGTCTGCATGGCCCGTCCGCATCAGTAAATGCCATTAAAAGTAGTGTTGCTTTCACAGTCACGCGGAGTCCACATGCGGACAAAGAGATTTGTAGATGAGGAGATTATCAGATTCAGTATACTTTCTACCAAATTGGTATATTTTTGGAGTTTTTTTTGCATCTAGTAGATTTTTTTTTTTTTTTTTTTTTTAGTATTTTTGAATTCTTGCTAGATTTTTAGTATTTTTAGGGTTTTCTTTAGTAATTTTTTCGCATTTATTCATTTCCCCCCTTTATTTTGGAAAATAACTAGTGTTTTTCTTAGACATTCGATGTATCGATGTTATATGAAAATATCGATTAATAAGGATGCATTCATATTCTGAATTTTGCAGTTTTCTTTAATGAACGACAATAAATTACTATCAGTCGCCAATAGCTAATATGAAAATAACTTCTCGAAAATATGGCAACTTCAAAACTGCTTCGAGCTAAGGGAATTGCATTTTGTCCAGTTGCTTTTTTTCCCGATCATGTTTCATTTACTAATTAACTGATGAATATTTCAAAGGCCCCGAAGTTAAATTGCTCATGTCTTTATTCAAAATTGAATACTGTACAATACAACATAAATATCAACAAACAATCTCAGTGCGTTCCGTTTACCCTGAACTATTTCAGTTTACCAGAAACTACCCGATTGTTCCAGCAACCAAAACCTTCTCTGGGACCGCGAATTTCTTTTTCTGAATATGTAATAGGCTGCGACAGCCTTTAATTGCAGCGAGCTCATCGTGTATTTTTCCAGCAATGTGCATTTTTAAACCCTCAAACCGAGATATTTTTTATAGCCTCAAACCGGGCTGCTCTTTTCAGCTACATCCGTCCGCATAGTCGCCCGCTTGACTGTGAAAGCATCACATGCAGGTGCGGAGTCCGCGTGCGTAGCATCCGCAGCAGTGTGAAACTGGCCTTAGTCTACATATAGGGAACATTTTTCTGCATGAAAATGTCTCATTCTCACGGGAAAATTCCAAAAAAGGAAAGTTGTGTGGTAGTTATTCTTGCCACCAGATGACTCTAAGTGTTTTAAATTCGCGCACCAGGAATTGAATTTGCCAATAGATGTCACCACATATGTAGGAGATATGCCTTCTAAACATGCCTCTCTCAGGACTAAGAAATACTACGAGAATGAGACAAATATCTTCGCAAGAAACAAATGAAGCACATGTGGTTTTAGTTTATAACTTAGTAATGGTTATAGCTTATAGTCTAGCTCAAAATTTAGGCTACTTTTTTCTGCGGGAAAAAAGTCACATTTAGACTACTTTTTGTCACTTGATCCATGTGATGTTCAAAAACTTGCCAAAAGATGTCGCACGAGTTTTATTCGCAAGTCACTTTGAAGGTTTCAGTTTTTGATCCAAGTTATCATGTTTTTGATAATACAGTCAATTCTCGTTAATACGAAACTGGGTAATACAAAATTCCGGTTAATAAGAAAACATTGTAGCTTTCATTCTTCTTGATTTGTTGTGCTCCATGTTTCTGAACCATATAAGACTATTGGCATTATCCTAGTTTTGTATATGATTACTTTGGTTTTGTTTGATCAGAGCTTTGATGCTGTCAAATTCTGGAGGGTATAGTAGGCTTTGTTACCAGCTTGGATTCTAGCTTGAATTTGTTCTTTCATTTTATTTTTATTGTTAAATATGCATCCTAAATATTTAAATGGTTCTACTTGCTTGAATTTACTCTGATCTATTTGCACTTCATGGGAGATGTTTGTGTTTCTGGTCATTAGTAGATATTCAGTTTTTTCCTCGTTAACTTTGAGACCTAGTTTCTCTGCAGTTTCTCTTGTTTTCCTATAAGTAGTTTGAATTGCTTCCTCTGAATTTCCTACTAGGCTGATATCATTTGCATAGCCCAAAAATCATATTAGTTTATCAGGATCTGTTGTTTCCCTTATATTTCTTATAATTTTTTCAAATGCGAAATTAAATAGAACAGGGGATAGTGCATCACCTTGTTTAAGTTCTGTATACACATGGAAAGTTTTAGTTTTTTGTCCATTGCAAAGAACTATATTTGTTGTATTTTCCGTACAAATTTTAACCTGATTGATCAATTTCCAGGGGATTCCAAATTCTTTTAAAATGTTCCATAGGCTGCTTCTATGGATGCTGTCATAGGCTTTTATGAAATCCATGAAAAGGTTGTATGCTTCTTTTCCAAATTCCCAATTCTTTTCGAATAACTGTCTTAAAACGAAGATTTGATCAGTGGTGGATCTGTTTCTCTTGAATCCTGTTTGGTATTCTCCCATTTTTTTTTCATAATACGGCAGCAATCTACTTAAAATTATGTTGGATAATATTTTGTAGCTGATTGATAGGAAGGATATGCCTCGATAATTTGAACAGATTTTTCTGTCACCTTTTTTAAAGATGGGTATAATGAGTAATTCATTCCATTCCTGAGGTAGCCGTTCTTCCTTCCATATTTGTTTTATTAAGATATGAATAGTTAATAGAAGGCCTATCAGAGCTCATCAACTTCAAACTCGATAACCTGTCAATACCTTCAGCTGTCAATAATCAATAAAATCAATCACCATAAATATTAATGAGTTATCGTTGTGACAGAGCGCCCGCCGTCGGGTCCCAATGTTGTTTTGTGACGCAACAGCACCACGCTCTACACGTAATCTTATGGCTAAAGCCTGCACTCACCTCCCTCTTATTAAGCAAATAAAATAAAGTTCCCCCTTTATGATGGTCTTAATGCCCCAAACTCTAACTAGAATGATCGTATAGTGGTTTTCTTCCTTTTTTCTTTCTTCCCCTTAGTTTCTGTCTAACCCCAAATCAAAATAAGCAAACAAAAAAATAAAGTCTCGGAATCCCTTCGAGTAGCGTTCTTACCTACAAACCAAACCCTAACTTAGTTCTACTTAATCTTAAAATAAATAACCCACTGAAAGCACTATCTTCCTCCTTTCCTCATTTTTCCCTTAATAAAAAAAAAGTTATGGATCAGTTCTCAATCGTACCCACTTGAACTTACTTATAAGGAAACCCCAATAAAATAGCAATAAAGGAAAATCTAATAACCCCCTACATAAGACACTTACACAAATATGTATAATTATATAAAATCAACCACTTTTATTAAACAGCATATCAATACAACCATATAAGTTACAATTCACTCTCACCTTCCTAGGATTACCTTCTCGCATTAACCATAAACCAATAAGACCTTATTCTTTAGATGACTAACAAAACAGCTATATTCATTGACTCCCCATTATATTTATTATTTCTGACTGATCTCTCTCTCTCCCTTTTGCTATCTTAAACTTATAACTTAATCATATATCTAATTCGTAGTTCCCGAGCAAGATCTCCTTTCTTAACCTACTAAAGTACTCTAAACCCTGTTTCACGAGTCATTAATCACATAATACAGTCTTAACGTTCCGCGCAGGCCTGATATTAAAGTTATTCACTTATCTTTAGCTGACACAGTCTCAGTCCATCTGACGATTCCAGCGGCGTTCATATCGTCCCTACTTGTGCTCCTTGGACACCGTTGTCGCTACCGGCTCTTGTGTCGTTGTTGGTTCCGTCCGTTCGTCTCTCTCTCGTAGTCACTGCATCTGGGGGCTGCGCTACGTGGCCAGGCCTTACTTGCTATACCGATCCCGTGCCCACTACTTCTCAGCTTTCTACCAGTGGCTTACTACGAAATCGGTATTGCAGGTTGAACACACCATAGGTACCCCGGCATAATGCGCATAAGCTCGCTGTGGCCGTGCACCCCTGTGTTCGGTCCCCTGCTGCAAAGGCTCCTGACCGCGTTCGCTCACCCACGCCTGCTCCGTGCTCGTCATGTGGGCTCCGTTAGGCCTACCCGGCCTACTGCGTGGCTCGTGCCGTGGTCCCGTCCGTCTCTTTTGGGGTCGTTGGCTGATGGCAGGTCTCTGTTTTCTCTTCTCTGCTACTTGCTGTCGACCGTCCTGTTTGAGTTCTCTCTCTCGTCTGATGATTTTTCTCTACCTTTTTCCTCCTTCTCTCTCCCACTATGACCTTGATTTCCATTGTTGTCACCTTTCTTTCTAGGAACTTTCCCTCTTTTTCTCGTTATCTCGGTAACACACACCTTCCCTCTCTTGCTCATTGTTTAAATCTCCCGTTCTCTAATCCCTTCACAAAAGCAGGCTCTAGGCCTACTTTTCCCAACTTGTCTTTATTACAAAAATATTCAACGAGTATGTATAGAGAGAGATCGCCAAAATTATTACTATAGATATAATACTTTTACATCTTTCTTTACTAATATTTCGAGCCGAGAGACCAGTCAATCACCTTGAGTTCGATTGAGTCTTATCCTTATTTTTTTTTGTAAGCCAGATACCCCGCGAAATTATTCCTCAATAAAGTCTTTTTTCCAAACTCCTTCAATTCTCTTCCATTCCTTGATATTCCTAACTTCCCACCACGCGATCCTTATCTATTGCTCTGTTTCTTTGCGCCCAAAATTCTGATTCTGCTAACACAGATATGCTTATTTTGCATATCTGTAGTGTCGGGTCGTGTACGATAAATTAATATCGTGCACGCCCCGTCACATCGTGAATATTAATGAGATATCGTGTATATATATCGAGATGTCGATCAATATCGTGATTGTCAATGAGATATTGATAATTATTAATGAAATGATTTATCCATCAATTATTATCAACCAATCGATAAAATGAGATTTCGATTAATATTGTGATTAACAATGAGATATTGATAAATATTTATGAAAAATATGATTTTTCAATGAATATTATCAATCAATCAATACTATATCAGGTTTAATGAGGTCAATTAATGATGAACGTATTAATTACTTAAAATTAGGCTTGAATATTTAATTAGCAACTCTATTTTTTTATGTAGCAACAAATAAATGCCATTTTTAGTTACGTTTACTTTCACTAGATGGCGTACCATCATTTATATTTTCCAAGTGAATTTTTTGTAATTTAAACAAATACAATTTTTTTTTTTTAAATAAGTACTTTTTTATTGTCATAGGAATAATTTTATTGCCGATCTTGCTTTTAATTAATTTTTAGAGAGCAAAGGGTTTATTTAATTAACCACAATAAATAGATACAGATGCTTTTTTAATTCACCTGTTTATTTTACAGTCAAAATTTCTTACAATTCATTAAGCATTAATTTTTTAAATTTTATATAATTTCTATTTTTAAATCACAAAATATTTTAAGAAATAAAAAAAGAAAAATGTTCATTTAATTACAAAAGTTAATTTTCTTAAAAGTTAATGATCATTCAAGAAGTAAGTAATTGTTTGTTTCTTATCAAATAGTGACCATATGGAAGAGAATGAATTGCATCTTTTAAAATGTATCTTTTATCATCATATGACGACAAGCAAAGCTTATTTTGTTTACATGTGTAAAGTAGGTGCTTAAAACTGCAAATAACTGTTGAAGAAAAATGATAAGATACTTTTTCTTTTAAACAGCGCAAATTAATGGTTGTAATGCACGTCTTTCTTAAGTGTGTTTCTTTTGACACCTTTCCCCATTTTTTTAATTGTATTTCCGTAACAAAAGCAATACATTTTTGCCTTTAACCCAATGAATTCCGTGATCGCGATCCCTGCTGTTTCGTCTTTAAATTTTCCATGCACTTGCTTGTTTTCAGCCGAATATAACCCATGATCAATGGAATAATTGCTGGTGTCGAAATAGCTTTGATCAGTGGTGCTCAACCTTTTTTAATCCGAGAGCCACGCTCATACTGAAATAAATTTCGCGGGCCAGAACACAAGCAAAACAAATATTTAAAATATTTATAGTTACCGAATTGTTGCATTTTATTAATGAGAAGTCTGCATCTGATTCTTAGAATATAAAGGCAGGCCACACGAGTGAGCTTCACGGGCTGGATTTGGCCCGTGGCCATAGGTTAGGTACTGCTGGCTTAGATGATTACTTAATTCAGCATAAAGATCTTTTGTGTAAATTTGATAAAATAAACTGTCAGTGTTTGAGAATAGAAGTTGACATTTATCTCCGTAAATCTTTTTAAAATGGTCATAGTGAAATTCATACATCGTGAGCTTTGATAGATCTAAAACTGCCGTTCCGATATATGCGAGACGATTTAACACCAAGCGATGGCGATGCATTTTGAAGAGCATAAAGTCCTCTTTGATAATTTCAAAGTAATCTAATGTCGGTTTTGTTGTAAGTTTTAACGAGCGCTTTTCACTCATGCTGAATTTAATAACCTGTTGCCTGCATACGTTTTGCAAACTTTTCCCAAATATTGCGTTATTCATCAATTTGAATAAATTCTTTTCAAAACTACTTGAAGATGCTTGTCTTTTCATCGTATTGAATTCTATGTAAGGTTTCAACCAAGCTTTTTGACGAAAGCACACAACGCGGTTATTTTCTCCAAAACTAACCCATGATCGAGATAAAACTTTAAATTTTTATGATGACAAATATGTTTTCTACGAGGAAGAAAGTGGCGAATTAATTTTTCAGATTTCTGTGGAAGATTATACTTTGCTTGTAATTCTTTGTTGAAGGGTGATAGCATTTCGCTTGTAATGACGAGTTTCTCAGTTGCTAGCAGATAATCAAAATGAGAATCATGCAATTCATCAGGGTAAAGAAAATCGACTTCTAAGAAAAATCTGATTTCATCGTTTTCATCTAATTTATGGACGTCTAAACGATCGATTTCGTTTCGATCCAACCAACGAAAATCGGAATAAGGAAGGGGTTGAGACAAAGCGTGCCCGTAAAGATTGTTTGTAGAATAAATAAGAGCTTATTTTTGAACACATTCCCTTTGCGATCCAAGATGATATGACAGTAATCGCAAGGAATGTGATGCTGGGTTTGTTGTAAGAAACTATATTTGTTTGAAGGAACACATGTTTGTTCCTTTGGCAAAATACATTCGAATACATGATGTACGGTACCTTCAATTGATAATCATATCGATTAAATGTCATTTTCAGATTTTTGGTCATCACTAAACATTGAGGTTTATTCAATTGATAGTCTTTCTCGTGTTCTTCTAACCTTGCTTTTCTGCGATACGTAGACAAACAGTAGTGGCAAACATCGCGGTTTTTGTTACCCACCCTGGCGAATCGCAATAATGACGGTTTTCAAGCAACAATAAATTAACTTCCCGTTTGCTTGCCGTTTTTGATATGTATAAAGGAAAGACTGGTTTGCTTCCCGTTTGCTTGCACGTTTACAAAGAGATCGTTTTGTTTTTCAAATTTTGGAATGTATGTACCGTATTTTTTCGAATATAGGCTGCGGCTCTAAACCCAAAAAAAATCGAAAATTTCGGGAGTGCGGCCTAAAGTGAGTGCAGCCTGAAAAAAATTTTTTTTTCTGAAAAAATCATTTTCGATAATTTTGGATAGAACAAAAAAAAAGATCGAACTACTTCATTTTAGCGCCCATAGTATATTATATAGTAATTTAGATAGTAATTTCATTATTTATATAACTATCCAAATTATTTTTATATATTTTATAAATTTATTGATGAAATGTGTAAATAATTATAGTAATTTGATTTTAATGAGCGAGTATAACTTTTATTTCATCAGCGGCGGCCATGGCTCTATCAACGAAGTGCTGACCAATAACGCGATAGAGCATTCTATGACATCACAACACCTTGGAGCGTAAGCCAATGAGATTCGACCTTGGAGTAGAGTCGGCCAGCAGAAGGAATGAAATCGCCGACAATAGCTTTAACAAGTAAATTGCATAATAATTTATGAATGAAAATATATGTGACTGGTTAATTATTGTTCTGGGTAATAATGCATGGGTAATAATGTAAAGGTTGTTTAACAATTAAATATTACTCTGAACTTTATTATCATTTAATCATTAATCATTTTATTATTACTAAATGAACAATTTTAAAAATGCGAAATCAATTATAAGGAAAGTTATCATTTAATATTATAAGTAATTACATAATATAATTATAATTGCATAAATATACCGTATTAACTATACCGGTAGTTATATAAATTAATTATAATTACATAAATAAATTATTTAATTTATAATCTGAAGGATTATGGTTTTTATTAGTAAATGTAGAATTTTATGAATGTGAAATCAAACCTAAGGAGAATTATCATTTATTAATTTAAGTAATCGCAAATTAAATAAATATTGTTATTCAAGCTGTTGTTCAGGAGAGGGAGGGAAGAAGATTAGTGGAGGAGTGAGAAGATTGTACCTGGTAATTCCCTGAGAATTAGAGAAGAGAGAATAAAAGGAGGGTGAAATGGAAAAATTTTTCTATGGGAAGTAAAATAAAATTTATTTAAGATGTAAGAGGAAAGGTTCAGGTAGCATGAGATTCACTTAACTATTACAAATCAATATTATAATCATTTAATCCCCCTTCCACCTCTTTCCTTCTTTGGTGTTCTTTTACATCTGGTTCAGATTTGGCTTGTTTTACTTTGCCTTTGCAATTGACACAATCAGTTTTCCCCTCACTCTCCCTATTCCTCTTTTATATTTCTAGTTAATTTTTAGCATCACTATTACTTTATTGCTTTATTATCACCTTAATTTCAGGTCCATACCATTTATTTTATATGCCTTTTATTAATTATTACTCTTTCTTCTACCTGATCCTTTCCTCTTAAATCTTAAATAAACTTTATTTACTTCCCACAGAAAAAATTTTCCTTTTCACCCTTCTTTTATTCTCTCTTCTCTAATTCTCTTAGGAATTACTCTCTCCTCACTCCTCCTCTACTCTTCTTCCCTCCCACTCTATCCCCCCCTTCCCCACTCTTGTTTAGCTCCATTGACCCTTCAACTTACCTTGTTTATTGCACCTCCTTTTATGGATGAATAAAACTGATTATGGATGGATAACTGATTAAAATATGTATATTATTCGGGAATCATGTGTGTTTCTTAAAGTTAATGTGTAAATTTTTATACGGACTTAGGTGACTTTGCCAAAATTCTATGGAAAACTGGTATGACTCGCAGATAAGCAGAGTTTGCTTTTTAGGATGAATTTTAAGACATAAATTTCTCGACTTATACGCGAGTATATACGGTATATTTTATACTTTTTGAAAAGGTAAATCGATCGTAGATCGGCAAAAATAATCCGATAAAAACACGGTTGATTTGAGTTGATGGCTTTAAATTATCCAGCCTTTGTTGAATCGTTTTCTAACAGTGAAATTAATACTCTAACCCTTCAGAACAATAATTAACAAGTCACATATATTTTCATTCATAAATTATTAGCAATTCACTTGTTAAAGCTATTGTTGGCGATTTCATTCCTTCTGCTGGCCGACTCTACTCCAAGGTCGAATCTCATTGGCTTACGCTCCAAGGTGTTGTGATGTCATAAAATGCTCTATTGCGCTATTGGTCGGCACTTCGTTGATAGAGCCATGGCTGCCGCTGATGAAATAAAAGTTATACTCGCTCATTAAAATCAAATTACTATAATTATTTACACATTTGATTAATAAATTTATAAAAGTTTCATTAAATGTATTAAAATAATTTAGAAGGTTATATAAATAATATAACTGGTATTTAAATTATTATTTAAGATATTGTGGGACGCTAAAACAAAGTATTTCGATTTTTTTAGGCTAAGTTTTTTTTTGCGGCCTAATGTGAGTCGCGGCCTATAAAAAGTTATTTTTTCGTTCCACCGTCAAATTGCGGCTGCGGCCTAAAGTGAATGCAGCCAATATTTGAAAAAATACGGTAATTGGAATAGGGAATGTCACTCCATTTAAATTGAGTTCCCCCTAAAGTGCATGTAATATTCAACATCACTCCGCTTTGCATTGGGATGCAATGCAGCCAAGACAATATATAAAACAGGAATTGTTGTCAGTTTCCACATTGAGCAATGCTCTCTTATTTTTTAATAATTTGTGGAGCTTAAATATATAGCCACCAAACAACGGGCGATGTTTACCAAAATCCATATCGCATTTATTAAGGGATGAGATAGTCCACCCAGATAAATTTTTTTGATACGTTTCGAATTTGTTCACCAAATTTCTATCACATCATTAATATTGATGAAATTTCTGATTGTTAGTAAACCAATCTTGTTCTTGAACACAAGTACGTGATCACTTTAATAGAAACACTCAAAAATATACCGTAATTTTGGGCATTAACACCGCGGCGGCTAATACGCCGCAGCAGCAAAAATTTAGCATAAATGTAAAATCTCCAACAGTAACACCGCGGTGGCCGATACACTCCCCCCCCCCATTACCACACATGCAATCGGTAATTTAAAAACAGTTTTCTTATATGCTTCAATAAAAGTAATACGTATTTCAGTGGGAAAAAAGTTTTAATTTCATACATATAATATATTTCTGCATACATTTCCTCCAGCGCCGAATACATTTTTCGTCGAGTCCTAACTGCCTTGCTGCTGCACGATTGCTCTTTGGCCTTTTCAATCTTGGCTGTCAGTTTAAAAGCTGCTGTATAGCTTGCACGTCGCTTTGGCGAATTTGAAAAATACTCTGCTCATGGTGAAGATATATTCCACCGTGCTCTTGCTTGTAATAATTATAATAATAATAATATAAAATACTGGTGTTTCTAACACCTCCCAAGCGCTCTCACGACTGTTTAGCTCCGCGAACGCGTGCTCGTGAAATTTTTTGGTAGTCAGTATCATCTGGTGTGTTACTCCCTTCTTTTCCACCTGCTGAATGATGAGAGCTTCGCCCTCGAAAAGCGCTTCTAGGATTAGGTTGTATTTTTCTTTTTACTTAATTTTTGTTGTGGTTAAAGAGTTCTTATTTACTTTGTCTTTATTTATCATATCCACATTTTCTTCCCATTTGTATATTTATTTCTGGTTTCCCCAGGAGTTTATACTTTTATCTTTGTCTTTAGTCAGTCCCAAGCATCGAGATAAAAAGTCCGATCAGTAAAATAAGAGCAAGAGCATACCGATATTATTACTATTATTATTTATTTTCCGATATTATAATCTGGTGGGGATTTATTAGATTTTAATGCATTTATTCTTTTATGAAAAAAAAATACGAGCGTTAAAATGCAAAACTCTACATACAAGAAAAACGAAACTTTAAAGAAAATTCGAAACCTAAGAAAAAAAAATTATTTTAAATAAAAAATATATAACAATCTTCGCTTTTATCTTCAGCTCCTTTGCCCCTACCATGTATCCAACTACAGTGGTCCCTCCGCAAGTCGGTATTCCACAAGTCGGCAATTTTTTTCTTGAAATCCAAGATGGCGGACAATACCTTATTTACTCGATTCTAAGGCACATTTTTTTGCTGATATAAGTACATATTGCACTAAAACATGTTGATTTTGATTTTTGAATAAAGTTATAAAGTTGATTTTGGTGCGCCTAAGATTCGAGGAATAATTTTTTTTTTCAAAAATGGTGTCAAAAATCAGCATGTGCCTTACATTCGAAGGCGCCTTAGAATCAAGTAAATACGGTAACTTCCGGTCGGGAATTTTTGCACAAATGCATGATTTGTAACGATTATGACAATTAAAATATTCTAAGTTAAACAATTTTATAGTTCCCCTAATGCATATAGCCTGTTTTGGAGGGATATAAAAGTTAATTATGGAAATTAATATGAAAATTGTTATAAGCCGGCTTTCTTCGAGCTGATTATTTTCCACGTAATTCGGAATGGTGACTAATTATGGAGGCACCCCTCCCCCTTTCCCACATAAGCAGCTACAATTAAAAATTTCAAATGCCGACTTGTGAGTAAGATTGTCTTAATTTGAAAAAGTCTTACTATATTTAATCTGGTTTAATTTTTGCTTGCGATTTTCTTCTTCAAAAGCTAGTAATTTACTGAAGAATACGAGAGCAACGCGGCAATGAAGTGGCGTTAATACATATCTTTGGCGAAGAGTGGAATTGCCGACGTTTTAGCGTTGGAAATACTTAGCACATAATAGCTTTAAAAGATTTTTTTTCTATTTTATTTTAATCGGTGCATTATTTTACGTTATTCATGTGTTATTTATCATTAAAATCAATCGAAAAGTTAGTTGATCAAATCCAAAATACCTCCGTCACTTCGTGCTCTTTGTTAATTTTTTTTAAGTGGAAAAAAGTACTGCATTAAACCATTTTTAAATCTGTTAATATAATGAATTATTTCTTAATATTATTAATATTTTAGTCAAATAACTTCATAAAAGCCTTAAGTGTTTTCGTTTTTCCAAGATTTCTAAAGGGTGTAAAGGAAACATCGCTGACGTTTTTAGCGAACTTGGCCTCTCTAAACAGAATGCTTAGTGATGAATTCTTTGTTATTTTCTCTAGAAGAAGTGCAGTTTCGGCTTTTTATTACATTTATTATTTTCAGAGTGTTCTAGCTTGATTTTCAAAAGCAGGAATTTTCATCCCATATCTGGTTTCTTTATAAATCCTTACAAGTTGCACTTCGTAATGTTCGCGCTTCACAGCGTACACGGAGGGGGTGGTCGATATAAAGTCGGTGACAAAACGTTAGGCCTAAGAGAATGCCCCACAATAAAATGGGATCTGCATAAAAGTGACATTAAGTATCTGAAAATTAAGTAATATAAATATTTATATCCATAACTAGTTTCAGAAAATATTTAATAAATGCCTCTTGAGCCTATCAAAAAAAAAAAAATAATAATAAAACGCGAAAAGAAATCAATCGATCACAATGACCGAAAATTAGGAGTCTTTCTCTTAGACATTTATCTTTAGGCTTATTAGGGCGATCGCTTATCCCTTTGAAAACATTATTATCTCATTTTTTTTTAGTAAACATTCCAATTTTGTCCTGCTTTTGGAAGTTGGAAGATAGTTGTCACGTTGGTGGATTGTCATGAACGATCGATCATAATCTTGCTTGGAATGGCCAAGTGATCATACTTCCCATTATTGTATCAAGAAATTCATTATTCGAACATATTTTAAAATTGTACACAAATTTGCTGTCATCTGAAAAAATTGAAAATGAGAATAAAAAGTTTCGCCCAACATTTAAATATGGGAAAATATTACAGGACCAACTTTTCCAATAACGAAATTTTTGATAAAAAAAAGTCATGCAAATAAAATTTGAAGCTAATAAATAATGGAATTAATATTTAATAGGAGTTAACATTTATAATAATAATAATAAAATATTTTGAAAGAATATAATGTTTTGATAATTGATAGTCATGAAACATCGAAAAAAAAAAAAAAACCGTGGAAAAAATTTTTTTTAACACATTTAGAAAAAGCACGCGGGGGGGGGGTGTCTGCCATTTTGGAATTCTGCAACTCTGGAAAATCCGCATGACGGCAAGGTCCGGAGGGACCACTGTATAAGAAATTTTAATTAAAAAACAGACAAGAAATACGCCAACAGGCAGCTTGTTCTCCTTAAAGACAAATTTCGTTTCCCGTTTTCAATGTACCCGTGTGTGCACGCGCCAATCATAAACGGGCTGCGGGAGTTATAGTGTAGCGAGTGCCCGTCGCCGTCACCTAAAAGGGAAGATTTATCCTTAAAAGAACATGTATCCTGACGTGTTTTGTGCCTTCAGATTCATTACATAACTATAAACGCATTCAGAACATGCTTCAAGGTGGCATACACTTTCACTGTCAGCCATTATTGCAAAGCAAAAGTGGTGAAAGTGATCAGGCGAGCTTGAACGTGATCAGATTTGAAAGTTGGTAATGCTGGTCATGTAGTGAGAATGAACGGTGAGAATGATAAGGGCAGATAGTTAAGGGCAGGAAGTTTTTAGATGCAGTGCTGACGTTGATCGATGAACATGGACGGATTGGCAGTCTAAATCATACCGGGCAGGTACCGGAAAAAATCGGCGAAAGCAGCTCTCAATCACGAGAAAGTAAAGGCGTCCATCCGGCCCACCGGAATTTTTCCCGGTGTCCCGGTGGTTCATTCCGCCACTGTCGATGAACGCTCACGCTCGATCGCTATCGGAGTGAATTTTTAATTAATAGGATATTAATTCACTGATAAGTTCATCAATAAATATAAACCAAGGAATATATTGCCACTACTCATTTTATATCGTTGAGAGAAACGATATGAAGTAGGCCTAAATTCGTGTGTAGAATTTTTTTTTTTTTTAATTTTTGTAAAATCTCCAACAGTAGCGCCGCGGCTGATACAGTAGCATTTCAGCGAAGCCCACATCGATTCGTAGGACACCTTGTCTAATTAACGATATGTGGCAGTCGTCATCGCTGCATCCGTCTGGTGTTAAATTGTAGCAGAAGAGAGTATCACCAGTAAATTCCCAGCGTTTATTACTGATCATTAGTTGCATCATGGTCTATATTGCTGAAGAAACGGGTCTAGTAATAGCAATATTGGTAGCGTTCTTATTGTGTTCTATGCGTTTCGAGAGTTATCTCATCTTCAGGAACTTTGTACGACTACAAACTTGCAGGAGCCACAGCCCTGTTTTTATGGTCGGTACCCACCAATCTTAGAAATTATCTGTTTTATGTGTGGATCTTTTATTCTGATTGGTGAGCTTACATGACAGTAGTATTATTACAAAAAATTATACGCAAATAAATGGTACATGTTAGAACTAATTTACATAGTGAACTTTTTTACACCATTTTCATAATTTTTAAATTATATAATTATACAATTCAAATGACAAAAGGCCCCACTTATAAACATGTTTAAAACCTACATTATCCTAGTTATTTTGTTGATACCATTATGATGAATCTATCTATTAGAAAATATTTATATATATATATAAGAATTGTTTAAAACTATAAAGGACTTAATATCCTGTCAGCGCAATTGGCAAAAACCCCACTTGCGTGGACAAAAAAATCCCATTTATAAAAAAAAACATATTATCCTAGTTACCTTTCTGACAGTCATGATATACATGTAGTAACAAATGTATCTATACACACATATACATTGTTGCGTGTATTTTTTATTTACACTTTAATTTCGTAGGAATTATTTTTTTCCTTTTTCCCCTGGACTTCTTCGCGTTTCAACGTTTTTTGTTTTTGTTTTTTTTTTTTTTGCTCAGTTTGACGAGATATTCACTTAGTGTCTTTCCCAAGACATTTAATAGCTCATTCAAGCATTGGTTATCGGTTTCAAGCATTGGTATCGGTTTCAATTTTATTTAACGCCCCTTTTCCCACTGGTCTATGGAGGGTCAAGACCAAGGTTTTTTGATTAGTAATCCGATTCATTTATTCTCGAATTAAACAATTAATTCGATTATTCCCGACGGAGGTTATTTACTTCTACTAAAAAAACTTCACGATTTTCCATTAGTTTAAGGGAGGTTACGGTGGCCCCCTCCTAATTATTAATCAAAGGGTTCACTCGACGTGTTCTTGTAACGTTGAGTTGGTTTATTTTTCTGATTAATATGGAGTCTTAGTGGATGCCCCCTTACCGTGGGTCAGGGGTTTGGGTGCTTCAGGGATTCTGTGAGCTATGCTGGTTGTAGCACGGCTACCTTAGGGTCACCCATACCAGAAAGGTCATGGTTGAGAAGTGAGACGAAGAGTATCCAAACAAACATATCTCATGATGTTGACAAATAAGAGAATTTATACTGCATCGGGTGTGGTGCAGGTTAAAGTCACCCGCGTTCGGGAGTTAGGCAGAGGCTCTCGTTCGAAAAATAGTCGACAGTCTCCCGGCTGTTATCTCGGAGCAATGCCTCCGAGAAGCCCCACCAGTGCACTCGCTATGCGCTTGGGGAAACGGTCGGGGGCAGCGCATGCCTTTACCCAGGAGGAGAAACTGGTAAAGCGACAACGGGATCGGGTGCTGTCAATCGGCACTTGGAACGTATTCTCCATGACAGGAAAGGAATCAGAGTTAGTGGAGGAAGCCAAACGGTATCGACTGGATATCATAGGTATTACCTCTACGAAACGTCCGGGTTCTGGAACTGTGGACTTAGAAGGAGGGTGGAAGCTTTTCTACTCTGGTGTCAACCCTAACATGACTGCCCAGGCGGGAGTGGGGATACTCACAAGTCCCCGGCTGGCAGATTATGTTGCAGATTGGACCCCCTTACGTGGAAGACTGTGTCTCCTGAGGCTTCAGATAGGGAAACGGTCTCTCTCTCTATTCGTTGCATATGCTCCGAATGCAGTTAGAGAGTACCCATTTTTTCTAGATGAAGTTGATGCTGCTCTTAGCAGGAGAGGGAGTGCAGATTCTGTCATCCTGATGGGCGACTTCAATGCACACGTAGGGGCTGATGACCAAACGTGGAGGGGCGTGATTGGGAGTAATGGTGACCCCGATTTAAATGCGAATGGGAGGTGCTTGTTGGATCTCTGTTGCAACAATGGACTTTCCATCACAAACACCTTCTTCCAGCACAGGGATGTCCATAAGTATACCTGGTACAGGGATGCAATGGACCAGAAGTCACTGATTGATTTTGTAATTGTTTCAGCTGACTTATTCCGATCAGTGTTGGATACTCATGTGAGAAGAGGGGCAGAACTATCAACTGATCACCACCTTGTTGTCTGCACTTTGCGGTTCTCTGAATCCATGCCAACCAAGCGAAATACTAGGTTCAGACAAACTTGGCGCATCAAATGGGAGGCACTGGAGGATAGAGCGGTGAGGAAGACCTTTGCAGATAGCATATCTTCAAGTTTCAAAGAACTACCCAGTGATCGTGGTACTGTTGAAGAGGAGTGGCAGTTGTTTAAAACTGCTGTGATTACTTCGGCTGCTTTGTGCTGTGGTCGTAAGCGGCTGAGTGTGGCGCAGGGCGGTGAGAAAAGGACTGCATGGTGGAACGGTGAAGTCCAAGAAGCTGTCAAGGCAAAGAAGGAAGCTTATTTGCTATGGCATGCAAATAAGTCAACTTCGAGTCGAGTGCGGTACACTGAGGCGCGAAAAGCAGCAGCAAAGACAGTATCAACAGCTAAAGCCAAGGCCTGGGAGAAGTTCGGGGAGAAATTGGAGGCAGACTATGGTTCGGCAAACAAGGTGTTCTGGCAGACCGTGCGCCGCCTCCGTGGAAAGAAGTCTCTTTCATCACAAACTATTAAGAGTTCAGATGGGAGGCTTCTGAAAACGGAGGAGAGCGTATTGCATAGGTGGAAGGAATACTTTGCATCTCTTCTTAATCCGGTGACAACAACAACTGAGGCATACGAGGTGCACCTTGGAGCGGAGAATAGTCACGGTAGTATCACTGAAACAGAAGTCAGATGGGCAATTAAGTCCCTGAAGACTGGCAAAGCTGCAGGTGATGATGAACTCCGGTCCGAGATGTTAAAGGCCTTAAATCAGGATGGTATCCTGTGGCTGACTCGAGTGTGTCAGGTTGCTTGGATATCTGGACAGGCCCCTAAGCAATGGCAGACAGGAATTGTGATCCCTATCTTCAAAAAGGGAGACCAGAGAGATTGCAACAACTATCGAGGCATCTCTTTGCTCAGCATTCCTGGGAAAGTGTACGCTAAGTGTCTGGAGAAGAGAAGTCGGGAAATAGTCGACTCCAAACTGTCGGGGGAGCAGTGTGGTTTCCGACCTGGCCGAAGCACGACGGATCACATCTTTGCTCTAAGGCAAATCTTTGAGAAATCCTGGGAGTATGCAAAAGAGGTCTACGCTTGCTTTGTGGACCTCGAAAAAGCATATGACAGAGTTCCTCGGGAGAAGCTCTGGCAAGTGTTGCAAGAGTATGGAGTGGATGGGCAATTACTGGTTGCTATCATGTCTCTGTACGAAAGCTCTGAGATGTGTGTCCGGATAAATGGCATTAAGTCAAGACCGTTCACCGTGGGTGTTGGACTCCGCCAAGGGTGCGTACTGTCGCCCATCTTGTTCATTATCTTTATGGACTGGATAGACAGGGGCAGCCGAGGCGATGAGCGTGTTTGTGTGGGCGACTGCTTGGTGGAGAGGTTGCTCTTTGCGGACGACCTTGTCCTGCTTGGGTCTTCTCACACGAACCTTCAGCATGCACTAGACCGGTTTGCAGCCAAATGTGAAGAAGCTGGGATGAAGATCAGTGTGGCTAAAACCGAAGTTCTGGTTCTTTCAAGACAGCCTGCTCAGTGTGCTCTCCATGTTAGGGGAGCCTCATTGAGACAGGTGGAGAAGTTCAAGTATCTCGGGATTGCATTCACGAGTGATGGACGGCAGGAGAAAGAATTGGATGCTCGGATCGGTGCAGCAAGCTGTGTCAGACGTGAACTGTGGCGATCCGTGGTAACGAAACGAGAGCTGGGTAACAAAGCCAAGCTCTCCGTCTTCAAATCTATCTTTGTCCCCATTCTCACCTATGGTCATGAGGCTTGGGTAATGACCGAAAGAGTGCGATCGCGGGTACAAGCGGCCGAAATGAGATTCCTGAGAGGTGTGGCAGGTGTTACCCTACTAGATAGAGTGTACAGCAGCACAATAAGGGAATCTTTAGGTGTTGAGCCGCTACTTCTCCGCATTGAGAGATCTCAGTTGCGCTGGTATGGCCACGTGATACGGATGCCGCAAACTAGTCTTCCTAGGCAGTTGTTATTTTCCAAGCCGGTGGGTAAGAGACCAAGGGGTCGGCCTAGAACCAGGTGGCTAGACTACATGGAGAATCTGGGTTCGAGTCGCTTGGATATTACCAGGGAGGACATGCGCCTGATGGCGGAAGATCGCGATCGCTGGAGATCCTCCATAGGGCTGCTGCCCCCGCGACCCTAACGGATAAGCGGGTTTGAAAAGTAAGTAAGTAAGTATGGAGTCTTGTTCGCGTCGTCGTTTCCTTATTTCTGGAAAATATGCTTTTATTTTCCTCACCTCCTAACCTGGCCATGTTATTAATATTAAACTTCTTTAGAAATATTATGCAAGGAACGACGTGCCTTAATGTACGAACGACTATACATCGATCAGTATTTTTTTTTCTATGGAATTTCAATGGTGAATTCAATTTTAGTAGTTTGGAATTTTAAGTCATGAAGTAGTAGGATTCTTTAGATTGCTAAAAACAAGATTTTACTTATTTCTATGCTCCACAGGTATTATCACTCTTCCCTAGAAAACTGTGAATGGATAGCAAATGTCCACACAGTCACCAGAAGTCGATTTCGACTTGATGGAACTCAACAACAACATGTTCTACAGGTATTTTGTTTTTTTCCCTTTTAGGTCAATTACCAGATTAAGTCCGTCGTTTTGTAAGCAGTTATAATTCCTATATCTTTTGAAAGTTATTAATTCAATTCGTCCCTGCGCTTTGAGATTTTTAACAAAAATAATAATAATAATTATAATTATTCTCAAGAATTGAGTTAAAAATATTTTCCTCCTGAGGTTTTAATCGTTTTAATGAATTGTTTTAATCTAACGATTTTGTTTTACGAGTTTCACCTCATTGTTGGATACACAATTTTTTTTGTCATGTGAGGTTGCTCTTTTAGAGTGGTTCGTTCGTTCACTTTCTTGAAACTCGTGTCTCTGTTAGGCCGCGTGAACTTAACGAGTTTTGAATGTTCGGGCTTGAAAAAAATTTTTTTGAGTATATAGTAGTTGTGGAGCATCAGCCCATAGAGATGGTCGAAAGCATCATGACTACCGATCTGACAATCCATGCATGCTGACATGACAATCGGAATTTTCCCTCAGTCCACAGATCAGGAATGGGACTTGTACAGCCATGGACCGTGACATCTTTAATTTCGATGACAACATAGAATTATACGTTTTACGTTGCTATGTTTCCTTGCGTTGTCGAGAATACATTTGATGACATTTCTACCAGAATAAGAAGTGGTTACCTTTAAAACTCATCGATGTTCTTGATTCGAATAAAGCAATGGAGCGGAGAAGTCCCTCGTTGTTTTGCGGTGATGTTCTTCAATACTGTGAGTAACTGTTAACAGTAACTATTCCTTATATTATTCCTGTTGTTCACCTTCACCTAGTGCATCATATTTTCCCCTTTTCGGAACATTCTTTGCCAAGATGATGGTCAATATGTTTAATACTTCCTTTGCTGATCGTATCTTGGTCCAGTTACTTCATAATCTGTTTTCCACTTCAGCAGACGTTCTCAGCTTCATCTCCATCATAGACTTTTCCTGCAGCCCAAGTATTGAATTGTTATGACTTCATTTGTGTTTCTTTTGACTTGCGTTCTATGTTCCTTTCAGAATTGATTTCTAATGCGGCATTACCAGATTGTTTGACTTTCCTTTTTTATGAAATCTATACCTTTGCCAATGAATTTTCCTTTAATTTTGTAATTTTGTTTTTTTGTTGGTGGCCTGACTTGTTAATTTGAAATGTACTTTTTCTTTTTCTCTTGTTTTTTTTATTTTAATTTTTTTTTGTTTTTCAGCTGCTTCCTCAAGAACCTGTTATTCGTGGTGCTGTTCCTTTTATTTGTGCAAGATTCGTCTACTGTCGATGTCTTTTATTTGTTTTTTTGTTGAACCGGTTCTTTCGTTATTAATAATAATAATTTTTAGTAATTTGTGATCGTCATTATTCTTTTGTCACCCTTTAGGTGGGGTTTCTCCTAGAGCTTTTCGAAGTTTTTGTTTTTTTAAATTTTTTTGTTAATTTTTGCCTTTTGTTGCTTTCTTTTAATTTGTGTTTTTTCTTTAGTTCTCCTGTTTTTTCGATTTTTTTTTCATTGCTTTTTTTTTTCACTTTATTTTTTTTTTAGAACTGATTGTTTAATTTTGCGCATTCCTTTTTTTTTTTTTGAGTTTTTCTTTCTCAAGCAGGTCAACCAAAATTGATGTTGCAACAATTAAAATGCCCATCTGTAAGGTACCACTAGTTCTTCATCAAGACGATATTAGCATTTATATAATTTGGTTTGTCAATTAATAAGAAGCTGTCTTGCTAGTGGCAATTTAATTTGTTTAGGATTTGTCATATCAAAAATATTTTTTTATATACGTAATAACTTTTTCAATTTTTTTTTTATTTCCAAATAATGGTTTTTACTTCCTAGTCTTGCGGCTGCTAGAGTTTGTGTACAATTGCTTTTACTGTTGGAAGTCCCGGGCTTTTCGTCTGCTCTCCGCAGTAGAAAAACTTCAATTCATCATGCTTCCATCCCGACGGGTCTTTCTCCAGCGCTTCCTGTCTTCTTTTAGACCGTTGTCTACGGACCAAAGTTGATTGTTCCACTTAGCTCTTCTAGCAACTGCTCGTCCTTCTGTATTTTTTACTTTTGTGATTATTTCTTGTTGATTTTGGTTTTCCTTGCAATAAAAGAAATATTTTATTTGGAATATTATTTGATTTAATTGCGGGGAAAAGTATTTAAACATTTCAATTAGTCACCATAATTAGCTTTTCGCTTAATTTTCTTTCTGGTTTGATTAGCGCAATGGTTTTTCTTTTTTTTTTTTTTTAATTTTCAATCACTCGCTGGGTTTTAGTGGAATCCTCAATTTCTGCATGTTAAGGGAAGAAACTTTAATCTTTATCAATTATTTTTTTTTGTTAGCTCGGGGTTTTTGTGTGTTCAGCAAAGGTGTTTTTTTTTTTCCTTTTTTGCTTTGCTGGTGGCTGAACGTGCCAGGAAGAAGTTTCCTTTTCTGCATGTTACAGTTATATATATATATATATATATATATATAGAGTCTAGTGATTAATTATAGTATGTATTGATGTCTGGGTTGGATCGAAAACTGTGCGGTTGGTTTATCATCTCATTGACCACGTTCAGGATAGGATTCTTTTCAAAGTTCACCTGGTTGTTCAGCATCTTCTGTTTACTCGTCTTCATATGCTTTCTGATGGTCAGTGCTTCATACGTCAGAATCTTGTTGGAGTCCTTGATGCGTTTCACTATTGTCATGATTTCCAGATGGGACCAAATTTGTATTTCTTGGAGATGAGGCGGTCTGCGAATGCCGACTTATGATCTCCATTTAACCATGATCTTTTATGCTCATTGAATCGTTTTCTGAACGTTCTCCTGGGGAGCCCAAATAATAGGAACCACATGTTGGGCATGTGAGTTTGTAGACCCCACATGCGGCGTAACTGTCATCATTATTGGATTTTTCCTTAGGGACAAGGAGATTTTGCATTTGTTGGAGGTTCTGTATGCTATTTTTATGCCCCGTTCTCTGAAGATGTTGGTAATTCGGGTTATCTCAGGGTCGGTATATGTAAACGTGGCATAGATCATTTTTTCGGGGTCGTTTTTTTGATGTTCATTTTTCATTCTTATTTGTCATCTGGTTTTTCGGAAGATGGACTTGGTGACTTGGTCTGGAAAGCGTTGGTCCTAGCCATGTCGTAGATTAGGCGTAGCTCTTCGTTCTTGTCCTTTTTCGTGATCGGGTATGTCAATGCCCTGTGAAACAAGTAGTTCAATGCTGCAGCCTTGTGTTGTGGAGGGTGGTTTGAATCCTAGCCTATGAATCGTTGCAAGTTGCGGTTGGCTTCCTGTAAATCGTAAACTAGAGTTTGTTTTTTGTGTGATTCTTATGGATCGTCAAATCTAGGAAGTTTATTGTGTCATTCTTCTCTTCTTCCATTGTGTAAGTCAACTTATTATAAAATCTGTTGAATTTTTCCAGTATCATGTCCGATTTAGTTATTTCATTGTTGTATATGATGATGGTGTCATCCACATATTGTCGGTAATAAGTTATGATCTCGTTATCAAGTAGCGGCTTGACATATTTTTCTTCTATGGGCTGTAAGAATATTTCGGCTACGATGGCACTAATGGGTGAACCCATCATTACGCCATTGGGAATTTTGAAGAATTTATCGTTCATGACGAAGTAACTTTGGTCTTTTATCACCTTCATTGCGCTGATGATGTCTACCTTGACGTCTTCGTCCGTGTTGTTGTTATGGAGTAAATTCTTGACTAAATCGATGGTTTCCTCGAAAGGAATATTAGTATAAAGGTTCACTATGTCTAGTGAAATTATGGACGTATTCTTTCATATGGTTATCTGGTTTAAGCTTTCCGTGAGTTGTACACTATTCTTAAGTACATAGGTATTATTGATACGTATTAAAAAAAAAATTATGAAAACGCTGTAAAAAAGTTCACTATGTAAATTAGTCCTAATATGTACCATTTATTTGTGTATAATTTTTTGTAATAATACTACTGTCATGTAAGCTCACCAATCAGAGTAAAAGATCCACACATAAATCGGATAATTTCTATGATTGGTGGGCACCGACCATAAAAATAGGGCTGTGGCTCCTGCGAGTTTGTAGTCGTACAAAGTTCCTGAAGATGAGATAACTCTCGAAACGCATAGAACACAATAAAAACGCTACCAATATTGCTATTACAGTCCGTCCCAAAAGTTTATAGACATCAATGTTTTGCTGATTACGTCACTATGATGCCAATGATGTCATGGAAAGTTTTTTGGTTTTGAATGAAAGCATTTGTAAATTGATAATACGCAAACATGACAAAAATTTCACTTGAAAATGCTGTGTCCCAAAAGTTTATAGTGTGACGGGACATGTGTGATATTTCGTTAATATCTCACATGACCCGCCACTACAGATATGCTATTTGTTAGGCATATCTGTGTTGTTCATTTATTAATAATAAAAAGGATGAAAAGTAGATATTAGAGAAGTTATTTAGTAGTTAGGAAAGGAGATTAATATAACGCGAGAGGATAGGAGGTTAAGAAATAAGAAAACTGAATGGAATAAGATTGTTAATCGAGTAGGCACAGAAGTATTAGTAATTTTATTATAAATTTCTTGTTGATACTTGGAGTTGCAAAATGACCCAACATAACATAGAATAAGGTATTAAAATATTAAGAATTTAGTAATAAAGAGAAAATGGCTCTCTCAACGAAAACTACAGGTTGGAACACTAAGTGCAGTAAAGTAGGCTTAAAGACGCCTATTGTGAAAGGATTAGGAAAGTGGAAAATGAACGAAGAGGAAGGGAACATAGTTGCCTAGGCAACGACCTAAAAAAAGTGGATTCCAAGAAATGAAAGTGGTGAACCAATAGAATTAAGAAAAAGTTTGGGAAGGAAAAAGAGAGAGAGAGACAATATAGTAGAATGTGTGCGTTCGATACGTAGAGAACAAGAAGCGAGAGAAAGAGAAGTATCAGCGACCGAGCGTAGAGACGGGAATGAGATAGAAGTTTTTCTGGAAACATCGGAGAATTGAGACAGATGTCCCAACGTTAAGAGTTGTTTTAGCAAAAGAAAGGAGAGACAGTTTTAATAGTGTAAGAAAGGTTATTTGGTGACATTAGTTGTAGCAACAGATGGACAAGGTTTTATTGGTAGTAGTTGAGAAGGCCATAGCAGATCAACGGGCGATGAGAAATGAGAAGCAGAAGAGAAGAAAGAGCGGATAGCATCATGAGGAGGAACAGAGCGGCAGCTATAATACCTATGCTTCGTCGCAGGAAGCAACTCGGATGGTCACCGTAACACGGATCCCTTTGCAGCGGAGCTGGAGGCATGATGAACTTTTGAAATATAATGAACTTATACGTATAGCTTTATCACTATCCAAATTTACTTCTATTACGCATATTTGTTATGAGATGAATATTCCTACTTTTGATAATATATTAGTTAGTTCAAGATTAAGAGAAATTTATAGAGCTTTGAAAGATAGTTGTCATCCTTTCCATTCTATTGTTGAATGGTTAAGGGATGACACAGAGATACGTTCTATTCAGAAATTCAAATTGATACCTCCGTTTATTATTACCTCTAGAATGAGTAGGTTTTTTCCATTTAACACTATAGAGATTTGGAATAATTTACCGTACCAATTAAAAATAAATATGTTGAACTGTAGAAATCAAAATTGTGTAAATCATAACTTGCATGTTAAACAATTGATTAAGCAATATCTAATGACGAATCAAATTAATTTGTGATTTTGTATTTTAATACTTCATCCCTGGTTGGATGCAAATTGTTGTAAATAAATAAATAAATAAATGATTGCGGGAAGACACCGGGTTAATGGGTATCAAGTCGCAGAGTTCTCTAATCAGCATGCACGGAAGAGAAGGCAGCGGAGACTCCAGGAAGCGACGGCTGTAATCTACGAGCTCTTGTCCGCTAGCATCATCGGCTGTTTTAACTCCAGATAAGTGATATGTTTAGAATAAAGGCATGTGCATATAGTGAACGATTATCAAGAATATAGTGTTTATGATGTGTTTAAAGTGTGGAAGGAACAGCAAACTATAAACAGAGTTAAGAATGAGTTAAGAGAGCCTAACGTTAGCGTTAAATTGTGTTCCATCGAAGTGTGTGATTCTATTGTTACTTTGATCATTATACCTTCATTAGTTTAATTCATTTTCATTTGATTTTGTTTATTTAGTGCTTTTATTATGGCCATAATTTTCTTTTTCTTTTCATTGAATAAACGTCTTAATTTACTTATTAAATACGTTGTTGAGTCATTAGCAAACCAAGGTTCACAAGAATAACAAAGGAGGGGGGGGGGTAGAGCACATAGTAAGGTAAGTTATTAATTTGGTAGCAATCCGTTTAAAGAAGCAAGTTTGAATAAGCAACCACTATACGATCATTAGAAGTAATTATTTAGTACCGTAATTTACGGTAATAACGCCGCAGCGGTAGTTAGGCCGCACCGATAAAAACGTATCATTTTAGAAAAAAAAACGGTAGTTAGGCCGCACCCCCTCCCCCTTTTAATAATCAAACGAAATTAGCGCATAATATACATTGCAGTACCTTAATTTTCCTGTATATACAATGTACACTTCATTATTTATTACATTTATTCGCTTTTCATTTGAATTCCCCACTGCCCGTCGCCATTTTCACAAATCGAAACGCAGTTGTACTTCATGGATTGAGAAGGTACATTCGTATTTTTTTTTGGCGCCGGAAATTCAAATGAAAAGTTGCATAATGAACTTCAGACGAAATTAGCGTATAATATACATCGCAGAACTTTAATTACCCTGTATTTACAATGTATAGTTCATTATATATTACAATATTTCACTTTTCATCTGAATTTCCCGTCGCCAATATAATACGAATGTAAGTTTTCAAATACGAAGGCCAACAAATATGTTGTAAAGTGGCATTCTCTTCATATTTCACTTTTCATTCCGATCCCACTTCGAAGTATGTTCTAAATGCGTTTATAGTTTTGTAATGAATCTGAAGGCACAAAACACGTCAGGATACACTTTTTTTTAGGATAAATCTTCACTTTTAGGTGACGGCGACGTGCACTCGCTGCGCTCCCACTACACAACGGCCAACTCCCGCAGCCAGCTTATGATTGGCGCGCACACACACGGGTATAGTGAAAACGGGAAACGAAATTGGTCTTTAAGGAGAACAAGTTGCCTGTTAGCGTATTTCTTTTGTGTTTTTTAATTAAAATTTCTTATAGCTGGATACACGGTAGGGGCGAAGAAGCTGAAAATAAAAGCGAAGATTGTTTTACATTTTTTAAAGTTCTTTCTCTTAGGTTTCGAATTTTCTTTAAAGTTTCGTTAGGTTTCTCGTAGATTTTTTGCGTTTTTAACGCTCATATTTTTTTCCTAAAAGAATAAATGCATTGAAATCTAATAAATCCCCACCAGATTATAATATAGGAAAATAAATAATTACGCGTAAAACAAAGTTTGAAAGCATAACGGGTTTCTGTGGCAGTTAACTCTTATCAAGAACATATGAAGGTACGCTCTTGCCCTTATTTACTGATCAGACTTTTTATCTCGATGCTCGGGGCTGACAATCAAAAGGTTTCACGAGCGCGCGCGGGGCTAAACGGTCATGAGAGCGCTTGAGAGGTGTTAGAAACACCAGTATTTTATTATTATTATTATTATTATTATTATTATTATTATTATTATTATT
>JAHWFO010075106.1:430706-448094 GCA_023313115.1 Rhysida immarginata | reverse complement strand
ATTATTATTATTATTATTATTATTATTATTATTATTATTATTATTATAAGCAAGAGCACGCCAAAGCGACATGCAAGCTATACAGCAGCTTTTAAACTAACAGCCAAGATTGAAAAGGCTTAAGAGCAATTGTGCAGTAGCAAGGCAGTTAGGACACAATCGACGGCCAAAAATGTATTCGACGCTGGAGGAAATGTATGCAAAAATATATTATATGTACGAAATTAAAAAATTTTCTCCACTGAAATGCGTATTACTTTTATTGAAGCATATATGCCATATAAAAAAACTGTTTTTAGATTACCGATTGCGTGTGGTGGTGGGGGAGCGTATTGGCCGCCGCGCCATTACTGTCGGAGATTTTACATTTATGAACTACACGGTAATTAAAGTTCTGTTATGTATATTATACGCTAATTTCGTTTGAAGTTCATAATACGACTTTTTATCCAAAAAAAAACGTGTTTTGTGCCTTCAGATTCATTACAAAACTATAAACGCATTTAGAACATACTTCGAGGTGGGATCGGAATGAAAAGTGAAATATGAACAGAATGCCACTTTACAACATATTTGTTGGCCTTCGTATTTGAAAACTTACATTCGTATTTTATTGGCGACGGGAAATCCAGATAAAAAGTGAAATATTGTAATATATAATGAACTATACATTGTGAATACAGGGTAATTAAAGTTCTGTGATGTATATTATACGCTAATTTCATCTGAAGTTCATTATGCAACTTTTCATTTGAATTTCCGGCGCCAAAAAAAAATACGAATGTACCTTCTTAATCCATAAAGTACAACTGTGTTTCGATTTGTTAAAATGGCGACGGGCAATGGGGAATTCAAATGAAAAGCGAATAAATGTAATAAATAATGAAATGTACATTGTATATACAGGAAAATTAAGGTACTGTAATGTATATTATGCGCTAATTTCGTTTGATTTTCATTAGGACGGAATGCAACTGCATCACTTCAAAGCAGTATCAGTTTTCTGAAATCGTTGTTGTCATGCTGTTTGGAAAAAAAAACGGTAGTTAGGCCGCACAGGCATTTTTTACAACTTTTTTATTAGATAAGCCGCGGCGTTACTACCGTAAATTACGGTAAGTTAGTTTTCTTTCTTTGTTTATATAAGTGCACAGTGAGGGTTGTGGCCTGCAGCATTAAGAGAGCAGTGCTACTTTCACCGTTGCATCAAAATTGGTGCCGTGATTCAGAGTAGAGTAAGTAATTAGGAGGGGGGGATCTTTTTGTTGTATTATGAGAAAGCCACTATACGATCTGACAGTTAGTATTAGAGAAATTCGTAGTTTATTGATATAGAAAGTGCGCAATGAGGAGTGTGACCCGCTACTTATTATAAAGAGTAGCGACTCGGACTTGCTCCGTTGTGTCACAATAGAATAACATAATTTTATGCAATATGTAAATATTTAGTCATGATGCAAGGTTTGGGGTATAAATATGCTTTGAAATGGCTCTAAAGGGACATTTTACTCATCAGCGAAATGCCTAGAGCTTCCCAGCTAACAGCTGATGAGGTTGCCAGAATATTCAGCTTAAAATCGCAGGATGAATCTGTTCATGACATTTCCAATGCGTTAAACCATTCTAAAAGTATTATTTACCGAGTTCTAGCTTATAGAGAGCCACACCAACCAAAACATCGTTCAGGAAGACCACGTGTGACAAGCTCTGGTGATGATAGACGGATACTGAGATGGCTTCCTCCCAGAAAATTTCCATATGTAACTTCACTGTTAGTTCACATTTGCATACATCAAAGAATACAGTTCACAGACATATTAAAGAAGCTGGTTACCTTATTCACAAGAAAATGAAACGTAAACTGCCGCTCACAAAGCTTCACCAAAAGATGAGGTCGCAGTGGGCTCGTCAGTACATATCATATGGTGATAAATGGCAGAGTGTGCTGTTCAGTGATGAAAAGAAATGGAATTTGGATGGTCCTGATGGATATGCAAGCTACTGGCATGATTTAAAGAAAGAGCCCCGAACATTTTTTAACAGACAACAAGGTGGTGGATCGATGATGATATGGGTGGCCTTTTCATATAATGGTCAAGCGTCCTTAGCATTTTTAGATGGACGACAAAACTCAGAAAAGTATATAGAGACACTACAAAGTCTTTTGATTCCGTTCGGTGAAATTTTGGGAGGAAAGAATTGGATTTTTCAGCACGATAACGCATCCATCTATACATCCAATGCTACAAAAGACTATCTAAACAGAAAAAAATGTATCTGTTCTTGACTGGCCACCGATGAGTCCTGACCTGAACCCCATTGAGAACGTGTGGGGCATTTTATCTTGGGAAGTTTATGCCAATGGACGTCAATATTCGTCAATCAATGAATTCAAGACATCAATCGAGTTTGCTTGGTACAATTTAGATCCTAAAACGTTACAAACTTTGATTCTTTCTATGGAAAATCGTGTATATGATGTCATACGAAACAACAGAAAACCGATATGCTTTTGAGAACCAAGTGTTTTCTTGTAAATTTGAGATTCCCATGCATTCTTTATATTTTTGGGACAGTGCTCTTTTCATTTATTTCCTATAACAATACGCTAATGTAAGTTTATTGTCATTTCTATTTTGGTTAAATACAAGTTGTATGTGTTTAATAATAAACCTATTTGAACTCGGTCGTATTTCTTTTTATTCATTTGATACATGCATTGTATTGATGTCTATAAACTTTTGGGACGGACTGTACCAGACCCGTTTCTTCAGACATAACTGATCATGTTTCCACTATTATGATACAGCATGCCCAAGCCGGCAAAATTATTCAAATAAGCTAAAGCATAATTTTTATTTTTGAAGTCCATTTCCAATGGTTTTCCATCAATTATTTCTCCATCAATCAAAACGGATAAAGAAAAGAGATTAAAGTTTTCAAAATGCATGGATTGTCTTTATAAGATCCGTTAAATGCATTATGTTACGAGTTCGATTATGATTCGTGAAGAAATTTGTCCTTGGAAAACATTATCGATATGAGCAGAACTAATCCCTTGAATTACTGTATGGATTTTTACATCAGTCTTCATGTATGTAAACTTTGCAGTTACCATGAGTGAGGAATGAGTGAATAATATGTTTGGTGATGGCAATACATATAGCAATGCATTTTCAAATACGAGTACGGGCTGAAGTGGATTTGTTCCTCCTCTATCCAGTCCTTTTACATCGATTGCAAATTTGAGTTTCTGAGGAATCAATCTAAGTTTGCATGATACGTTGTTCAAAATGACTATTTTGTAAGCAGGGGTCAACATGAATCCTTCCAATGAGATCGAGACTCGCACTCTGTGCAGAAGCCTGCTGTCTGTCGTCTTTTGCCAACCATAGCGATCCGGTTAACATTGAATTTTTCGCATCAAACCCGTAGTTCATAAGCATCTGAATGTAACTCTTATAGGAATAATCGTTGCCGGTACTAACTTGTTTACCGTTAAGAAATAAATCTATCTGCTTGAATAGCATCTGCAGCAGCAAGTTTCTTTGTATGACAGTTTTGCTCTCGCCTTTCGTTAAAGGAGTGCTTGCATTACACGTGCATACAGTATGGTTTCAGAGAGATTAATGTATTCTTCGGCATTTCCAGGGACAAGAAATTCTATTTTCCTCCTGTTGGTAGGGAAGCAACGGGTCGATACTTTGCATACCTGGATTTTTCAATGGATGTCTGGGTGAGTGGAACAGAAAACGCATCCAATTCGCTTTTTGAACACGTACACGATGTAAGGTGAAGGAATGACATGGTAACAAATGATGGGACGAACGTAAATGTCGATCTTTTTATCGAGAAAATTTTAAAAAAAAGTTGGAGGGGTATTTTTTTTAAAATCAAAATATCGTTTACTCACGAGAGTTTTTTTCCCTCCATTTAATTTTCTTTCCTTTACTTCCATCGATGTTTTTACATTTCTCCCTGTGGCCCTTTTGAATTCTCGTGTTAACATCGTCAAAAATTTCTTTTCCAGTTTCTTGTAATCTTTGTTTGACAGATTCTTTGATGTTTGCTTCTTCAATGACGTCACCTACAACGTTTTTTCCTATGTTGATGACCTTTGGAACAAAATAACTTGCACTTTTTAAGAAAGGCAAAGCAAATTTTTCCTAGGGAACTGAAAAGGCTACCAATTCATCCGTAAAATACAGGTAAGTTGCCACCGGCCTGATTTACGTAATAGGCAGTGTAAGGTTCACAGCACCCCCCCCCCCCCTTTCATTTTTTCTTTGGTCTGAGATGAAGTACGCACATCATGCGACCCGTGTTTGCGAATGGCACCTGCTCTCCCGTGTGCAGTCTTAAGTCTAATTCTGGCGTGCGAAACGAAGTTTTAATCATGGGTAAATAATACAAACGATAAAAGGATACGAACATATTCTCACCGTCTTGACCTTCTATATTGACAATCCTCATCAACGGTGCTTTGACATCACCGATAAATTGCTGTACATGTATAAGCTGTCAACCGATTTCAGCAGGTAAGGATGGACGATTTGACAAGCAATGAGCTTTAAAGGAAACCCTTTTTCGCGAAGAAATACGGAAATTGTCTGTCTTCGAATCCAAATCGTTTAATGATCTATTTTCCTAGATACAATCGCAATTTATGATCAATGTCTAAGTGATTGTAAACGATAAATCTGTGATATTGTTCGTTGTAAACCAAGCGTACATTTGCATTAGCCAACTTTGGATCCTTAAAGCTGTCGGCGAGCTCACTTAGCAATTGTTTAATGTCGGCGTTAATGTTAGGCATACAACCATGTTAGGCTTCTAATAAATATTGCAGAATGCATCAGTGTTTATTTTATAAAAACACATATTTTTATTAGAATAAATGTCATCAAAAGAGGAGATAAAGTACATGAAATTATTAACTGACATTGACATTCATTGAAAACAGAAGATCTGACAGAACTGACATTGATACAAAGACACTCATTCAGAACATCTCAAAGAACAGTAAGTAAAAAAAACTTAGCAACACAGCAAAGGTGTATCATCTCATTGTTGAACATGAGGAAGCAAATACATTATTGGACATGAGAAAGCAAATACATTATTGAACATGAGAGTGAAGATATTATAATTAACATTGCCTCCCCCCTCTCAGGTTCACAATAGTACATCTTAAAAATTATACTTATTTTTCCATAAAATTATTTTATAAAAATACTTTTGACAAATTTATTAAATTTCACTTTTGGTAATGCTTTCGTAAAAATATCAGCATGATTATCTTTACTTTTTACGTATTTCAAGTCAAACAGTTTCTCATAAACAAGATTTCTTAATAAAATGGTATCTAACATCAATGTGCTTTGTTCTACTGTTTTCTATAGCGGAATTTGAAAAATCATTTGCAGCTTGATTATCACACATCAGTTTATAAAAAGAATCTAAGTTAAAAACCTTAGTAGATTTGCATTCATCTAAAATATGTATAAACCATACAAGTTCCTTTGCTGCCTCAGTTAAAGTAACATATTCTGCCTCCATTGTAGACAGACTTATGCATTTTTGTTTAAAAGTTTTCCAAATAATGGGTACTTTATCAACAAATAAAATAATGCCTCCCATAGATATCCTATCATCTCTGTTAGCAGCAAAATCTGAATCACTCTAACAATTTATATTTAAATTATTAATATTAGAGAGATCAAGCTTTAAATCTTCTGTACATTTTAAATACCCAAGTAATTTTAATAAATTGTTCCAATGAACATAACCTGGATTTTCTTGAAATTGTGATAATATATTTACTGCATAACTTATATCTGGTCTTGTACGACCCGTTATATAAGATAAGCAACCAATGAGACTTCTGTAAGGTAATCTTTCCATTCTTTTAATCTCGTCTTTGTTTTTGGGACAATCTAATTTAGTAAATACAGTTCCTTTAGCTATTGGTAATGAGGTAATAGGGATATTGAATCCCTCATACATATTACAGATCTTCCTGATATAATCTTGTTGGTGTATGTATAGCATTCTTCAAATTCAACACCTAACAATTTTCTTGTTTTACCCATTATTTTGATATCAAATTTGCTACTTAACATTGAAATAACATTTTCAACTTGTGCATCAGATTTACCAAAGATTATAATATCATCGACATATAATAATAGAATAATATTGTTATCAAAAATATAAACACAATTGCACCATTTTAATTTTTTAAAATTCAAACTTTCTAATACTTTGTGGATTTCGAAAAACCACTCTCTACCACTTTGGTGTAGACCATAGATTGCTTTGTTTAACATACATACAAAGTTTGGATTATTAGCATTAACAAAGCCTTGTGGTTGATACATATAAATTTTTTCCTTTAAGTTTGCATGTAAATACGCACATTTGACATCAAATTGACAATTGATCCAACCTAATAAACACACCAAAGTAGTAAAAAAACAATCTAATCACTGAAAAATTTACAAGACTAAATACTTCCTCATACGTTTCACCCTTTTCTTGTTTATAGCCTTGGGCTACAAGACGTGCCTTATACCTAATAATTTCATTTTGTTCATTCTTTTTTACAGTGTACACCCATCTATTTCCTAATATTTTAACATTAGGTGGCTTTTCTACAAGCTGCCATACATTCCTATCTAACATAGTGTCGATCTCTTCTTCCATGGCCTTTTGCCATTCATTTTTTGAGGATGATGTAATTGCTTCCTTATAATTTTTTGGAATAACTTCTACATGGCATGCTTCTAAATTAACATTTGCATTATTATCACTGTTATATAAATTAACATTCTCATTTACAGGACCAGTATAATCATTTTTACCACTAAAATTAAAATATTCACATTTATAATCTATACCATGTGAAGAGCAATATTTTTGTGCATCATTAACGATTTTAATCTCGTATTGGTACCCTCAATGCCATAATATATATCTGTTTTAGAACCATCAGGTCTAGAAACAGCAGTTCTAATCCATTTAAAACTGTAAAATGGAAGAGATTCCATTTCATGTTTCGTAGGGACACTTTCTATTTGTTCATCGTCATCAGTTTCAGATTCTTCTGAAACTTGAGGAATATATTTTTCCAATTTATCATTTTTAATAGGGCCCAGTATAGCTTCCTTGCCACCTTTATTCTCATCGAATGTAACATTTATGGTTTCTTTAACACCGTTTTGATTTGGCGTCCATATTCGATACCCTTTCGTTTTCATTGCATATCCTATCATTATTCCCTTTTCAGTTCTCATTTGCAATTTGTTCCTTAATTGTTTGGGAACACCTACATAAGCTGTGCAAACGAAACTTTTAAGATGATTGACTGACTGTTTCTTTCCTGAATATAGCTGGAAAGGGGTCTTGGTTTGTCCTTGGTGGCAAACACGATTCCATACGTAAGTAAAACACAAAACAGCTTCTGCCCAGAACTCATTATCTAGTCCACTATCATTGAGCATAGCTTTTACAGCATTGAATGTTGTGTAATTAAAACATTCACTAACCCCGTTTTGTTCAGGTGTATAGGTGTTTGTCCTTTCAGCATGTATTCCCTGTTCATCTAAAAATTTACTAATACTATCATGTATAAATTCCATCCCATTGTCCGTTCTAATATTCATCACTTACAAATTTAAAAATCTTTCAGCTCGAGTCTGATATCTAGTAAAGCATGTAAACCATCTGACTTTTTCTTTAAGGGGTATACAGTCACTTTCCTAGAGTAATCATCAACAATAGTTAGAAAATATCTACATTCACCTTTTGAAACACAAGGAAGAGGGCCACAAACTTTCATATGTATAAGCTGTAATGGTTTATCTGATTTAATTTTAGGAATTGACTGAAATGACCTATGCCTGGTCTTTGCAAATATGCATGATTCACAATCTAAATGTGCGTTCTTAAAACTAGGTAACCCTCTAACACAGTCTTGTTGACTTGTATTAACTATATATTTGCTATTTATATGGCAAAAGCATCGATGCCATATTTCTAGGCCTTCTTGTGAGGTCGTTAATCCTATAGGTGTTTTAATTGTCTCGTTTACATTATAAAAATTAGGTTTACAATAAAACAAATCATTTAACTTAAACACATAAAATAATTTATGTCCACGCCTGCTATATACAGTAATTTTTCCATTGTGACCCACAAATTTAGCTCCTCCTTTGTCTAGACATGGACCTGATACTAAATTTCGCCTAAGCTTAGGGCTGTACATAGCATTATTCAAAGCGACATCTTGCCTTATCCCGTCACTTACAAAACTGAATTCTATAGTTCCCACTCCTTCAATGGGACTAGTAATTTCACCTATAGCCAGTGACATATTTGTGTTACTGACCACTTCATAGGAAATAAACAACTTACGGTTGTTACAAAAATGGGTAGTTGCAGCAGTGTCAAAGACCCAAGATTCTTTATTATTTACATAATTTTCCTGATTAATAAAGCTTCAGTTAAAAATGATTTATCAAATGTCTTATCCACAAAAGTCTTATCTACTGACTTGAAATGACATTGGGAAGCTAGGTGACCAAATTTCTGACATTTAAAACATGGTCCTAATTTACACTTATTTTTCATCAACTTAGGTGATTTGGCAACATCTCGTTTTTTCTGTATAGTAGTTTTTACCTTGTATGCATGATGCTCTTCTTTTCCTAAGTCAATAAGCACATTGCTTCACCCTGCTTTCTTCTGCCAATAGCTCTTTAATCACTTTGTCAAACTTAAATTGATCATCTTTCCATCGATATATAATTTGAACAATCCCTTGCATATTTAAAGGTAAATACCTTATCAGTTGAAATCTCTGATAAGTCTTCCAGTGGGTGTCCTGCTTCTTTCAACTCATTCATAAATTTTTTCAGACGAGTGGCGTAGAGACCAACATCTTCTCCTTGATCTATTCTACAATTAAAAAATGAATCTAATAGGGGAAAATATCTTCGCATTGAATGATGGGTACAGCTGCCATTTTTTGAGGGCAAGAGGAAGGCAATCCTATACTGCTACTCATCGAAGTGCGCCATTTTTGCCCGACTTGTTATTGTATAACGATGGTAACGAGTTGTTGCATGTTTGGATGTATTGTATAACAATGGGATAAGTTCAGAGCCATGGGTCTCGATTCCCTCAAAAGATGGCAGATATTCAATGTTTATGTTTTGATATTTCTCCCTATAATTGTATAATTCATGCTCGGGAGTCTGGCTTGAAGTGTTCCTTCAGTTTTCTCCAAGCTTCAGCAGCAATGTCTGAAATCTGTGTCAGAAATCAATGTTCTATATTCCTTGTCTACACTTAAATACAATACTCATTTCCATAAAAGTTGGGACAATATGAAAAATGCAAATAAAATATGATTGACTAACTATATATTAGCAAAATTAAAAATTAATAATTACGTTTGAAGTGACTGAAGTAAAATATGTAAATTTATAAATTCCGACCTCTTTTTTTGGTCGCATATAATTTTTCAACGAAATAGCCATTGACAACATACACCTTTATAGTTGGGACGAAAGGAAAAAAACATACCAGAAGCCATAGAAGTGTCATGAATATTCTCGAAACTTCTGGAGAACATTACGTCATAACTTTCCCCTTTTTAATTGCAAACTACAATTTGCGGCCAGTCATTTACACGACAGCATGGCTCGAGGCAAGGCAGTGGGTCAAGATGTGCGCAATAGAATAATCCAATAATTTATAAGAACGTATCTCAACTTGAAATAGTCATGAATCTTGGACTTCCGTCATCTACAGTTTATAATATTATTAATAGGTACATGGCAAGCGGAAATACCACTGTTCGTAAAGGACAAGAAAGAAAACTAATTCTGACTGCTCGTGATCTTTGGGTTTTCAGACGTCACTGCATCAAAAATAGACATTCAACCTGACAAAAATTGCGGAATGGGCTCGAGGATTCTATCAAAAACTTTTATCCTTGAATACCGTTTGCCGCTACATCACAAAATGTGAGTTGATGCTCTTGTGACATATTAGAATATGTCACGACATGCTTGGAATGAGTTTCCAAGCATGTGTTGTTTTTTTTTCTAATTTTACCAATTACTGAAACAGGCGACATGGAAGATTAACCTATAATATTTATTTGAAAACTATGTAAAAGATAATGTGATTTCTTTCTGATACTTTCTTATGTAAAATTCTGTATACTTGAATATTTTTTCTTCTTTTTGCTTTGGACAGTCGGTGTTTTAGGCCTCGTTCCTAGCCCTTTGTCTTTGATAGTTTTGGCGGGAAAAAATTTTTACCGATAAGAAAAGGGGGGAGGTGGTGATTAGTCATAGGGATTAAGGGAGCGGGTGTGGGAGCGAGCACCTGAAACACCGATTGGCTTGATTATGATTTATTTTTGTGTTTTTCTGCGGGACTTTACAAAAAGCAAAACGCTTTTGGGAAAAAAGTAAAAAAAAAGGAGAGAATCGACACAGCTGACGACGACAAGACGTGTGTATCGACCGACCATGTGACTGCGTAGCAGGAGGTAGCGTGCTAGCGTTCGGCTCCGCGCCGGGCAGCCGAGACACGGCTTGCTTCGGCGTGGAGGCCTGACAGATACGATATATAATTCGGAAGGCGTAAGACGGCCACGGGAAAATTACCACAGCAATCACGAGGAAATGGAGCCCGAGAGAAATCATGTGACGGCGGAGATGGCATCTGCGGTTTTCGAGGCGGCAAGTGGAAACCACCGGCTGTTGGACGGCTAGAGGTGAATCGGCGGGAGGCCGCGCTGGCGGGGTAGTTCGTGGGCACGTCGTGGGGCACAAGCGGCGTAGCGAATTGGAAGCCAGGCGGACCAAGCAATGAGAAGCGGACAACGACGGCAGCGGTGGGGAACACGAGTCCCTTGGAGGCCGGTGTGTGTGTCGGCGGCCTAGCATGAGGATGGACGGAACTCTAAGAATGTATACAGCTAAGTGGAAATACGACTTAGAACTGCAGTATAAGTGTCGAATAGAATTTCGTCGAAGTATTTAAAGTTATGCATAACTGGGGATTAAGCTTATGAGGGTAGGGATTTCCATTGTTTCATTAGATGTCTTATAATTTCTTAAGATGTGCGCCAGTTTTTTTTCTTTTTTTATGCCACTCCAAGGTTTACTTATTTAATTAAGATTAGTCTACGTAGACTCCATTTCTGTTAATCAATTTATGCAAATATTATCAAATAAAACGTTCTCCTTCTTTTTTTTTAATCTTCCATGTCTCTAGTTTCCTTAATTTTAACCAAGATGCGATAAGAGGGGTCTTAATTTATTTTATCTATTGAGGGGTTATAAAGTTATTGCGGGCACAAATATTCTAGTTTTATTTTTCTTTGTCAAGTCACTATACGATTACAGGTAGGGTACAACTCCGGATGATGCGAGTTGGGATGAGAGACGTAAAGGGGGGGTCACTATTAATGGCAGACAATTAGCAAGGATCCTCATACGTCACACTCTTTTATGCAAAACGAAAGGTGTTCATAAACACACTACAGAAACGTAGGCACCTGGCTTGGGCATGAACCCATCTGAAGTGGACTGACACCCAGTGGCAACGTGTTTTGTGGTCCGATGAATATACATTTACGGTTGTTGTTGGCGAAAATCGTCGGCGCGTACTTAGGACCAAAGAGGAAAAGGACAATCTTGCCTGTTACCAACATACTGTACAGAAGCCAGCTTCAATAATGATCTGAGGCTGCATGAGTACCAGTGGATTGGGAAACTTGCACATCTCCAATGGCACCATTAATGCACAAGCATATATTGGAATTTTAGAAGAACATACCTTCTCGGCGACATCTTTAGAGCCCGTCCCTTTCTATTTCAACAAGATAATGCTAAATCCCACAACACTCACATTATACGATTGAGACTACACAAACCAAATTGGCCTGCCTGCTGTTTTGTTTTTCCCTAATAGAGAATATATAGCCAATTATTAAGAGGAAGTTATGTGAACGACGACCCCTAACAGTTCAACAGCTGAAAACTTTCAAGAGAAACAAAGAAGGACTAAATAGCAAGTTGGTAATTGATTTATTTAACACCTACGCGTTTCGTGGAAACCACATCTTCAGGGTAGGATACAACTACGTTCAGTCAAGAACGGAGGCCTGTATTTATGGCCATACCCCTCCAATCGGAAAACTTTCTCATTGGAGGGGTTTACAATAGCAGGAAATCCAATCATCATACAATAATTAAGTACAAAGTAATCCAATGACATGGCAAGACTATTTGAACAATACAACAACAATAAAAACTGACAACTTATAAAGAAAGATAACATAAAAGAAAATAAATATAAAAATTATTAAATACAAAATAAACATTGAGGGTACAAAAAATTAATTATAACAAATTACAAGACTGAGTGCATTATATAAAGGAAGGGTCGGATGATTCATAACACCATCGTAGAACGGCTCTTATAAGCGAGCTCCAATACATCGATATTATTTATGAATCGATTTTCTGGTTGTTTCTTGTCACATCGTTGACTATGTCCAAAATGGTGCTGTTCTCAAAGTTAATTTGATTATTTATAATAAGTTTGTCTCCATCCTTTATATATTTTCTGATTATCAAAGCTTCAATTGTTAAAATCCGTTTATTGTTGAAAACTTTCGTCAGCAGGAATGGCAACAAATTCTCGCTGCATCGGTACAGAATTTGGTATCATCTGTTCTTCGACGGCTACAAAGCGTGATGAGTAGGAAGGGAGATGTTACCCAATGGTTATTCGCCCACTGTCCCAACATTTTTGGAGTGTGTTGCAACTGCCAGTTCGCAAAAAACCTAATATTTTTACTAATAATTAAATTTTTGGTTCAGAAATGTTTAATACCTACCCAATAAACTCTCTTCTTTTGAAATAAAATGAATTAATACATCAGTGTATCAATATTTTTGCTTTGTCGCATGTTTTCACCCTGTCCCAACTTTTATGGAATTGAGGTTTGTAGATTGTTGAATAAGCTCTATCTTTTCTCATATTATATTCCTTCTTTTCTTTAGAGCTTGCTGTTGCATTGGGCTCCACTTCTTTTCCATTTATAAATCCCCAACAGCCTCTATCCATTAGAATAACTTTCATATCATTGATCCATGTATGGTAATTGTCAGCATTCAGTTTATCAATGGAGGGCTCCATACCTTTTTAATTATAGTAAAATGAAATCCAATAATTTCACTTGTTTATTTTAAACTTCTTATACTTCAGATCTTCTCTGCAATAGACACTCTCTTCTAAAGACTTGGAAACATATTTGCCCATAACCCTGTTAGGCATACAACCATGTTAGGCTTCTAATAAATATTGCAGAATGCAACAGTGTTTATTTTATAAAAACACATATTTTTATTAGAATAAAAGTCATCAAAAGAGGAGTTAAAGTACATGAAATTTTTAACTGACATTGACATTCATTGAAAACAGAAGATCTGACAGAACTGACATTGATACAAAGACACTCATTCAGAACATCTCAAAGAACAGTAAGTAAAAAGAACTTAGCAACACAACAAAGGTGTATCATCTCATTGTTGAACATGAGGAAGCAAATACATTATTGGACATGAGTAAATAAATACATTATGGACATGAGAAAGCAAATACATTATTGAACATGAGAGTGAAGATATTATAATTAACAGTTAACGGCAAGGCTCAGATCGTGTAAGCTGTTGTAAGTATGAGCACCGCCAGTGCAATCGAGAAGAATGTCAAACAGCAAGCACCGCTGTTTGCTTTTATCGGAGGTTTATTGTATCCGTGAATCATTATACGTGCTTGATTGTCTTCACCTTTGGGGAGCAAAGGATATGTGGTGTCTGTAAATGAATTTGGAAAACTTATTTCTGTTAAGGCTGCTTCATATTCTCCGTGCAGCTCCACTTGTTCGGACAAATAAGTAGTGTAGTGTTGAAGTGTATTATCAGGGAACACATTCATAGACGAGTTGCTGGGAAGTGTTAAGTAAAAGCCTTCCATTATCAGTCAACTTTTTCAGTTCTTGTGCGTAAAACGTTCTGATGATGGGTTGATTTTGGAGATCGCGTACTGTATAGGTTATCTTTTGATTTCGTTTTACAGTATCGATAAGGAAAATTTCCTCTGTCCACGTAGGTGTGTATCCCTTTTGAAAAGCTTATTTCTTTACGGAAGGACGAATGCGGTCACCCTACTTAAATTGTGATGGCGTTTCACGAGTTCTTTTTTCTTCGATGAACTTACTCCTCCCATTCTTCCTCACGCTATCGCCGTACAGACTCTGAAAGACAAGTCGTTTGTTTCCATTCGTGCTTCCATCGTTGTGTCATTTTAATAGATCCGAGATAACTGTGATTGTATGCATTGATTAAATCGGGCAGAACATGTAAATAAGTTTTTGTTTTATTTGCATGCAAGTATCGATGTAAACGGTCTCGCAAAGTACGATGGAATCGCTCGCTTATGCACGCCTTCGTTTCTTTGTTTTTAACAGAATAGTGCTCAACATTGTAGTTTCTAAAAACCTTTTATACGTCGGCAATATAAAATTCCGTACCATTGTCCATCCATATTTTTGTCGGCTTTTCAAAAGATAAAACGACGTCAAAGGCAGCAGCAACCGTCCTTCCCAACGTGTTTTGTAAAGGAAAATTTACAGCTCCTTCTGACAACACATCCACTATAGTTAACAAAAATCTAACATTGTTATTGTACGATGATAAGAGTAAATCATCTAATAAATCAGCTGACCATATTTCGTCGATGCTGTGTACAATCACCCGATTTCATGGGAATTTTCTCTTTGTGTATTTATGAAGCGTATAAGTGTCCTTCGTAGATAGCCATTTTTTTAATTTCATTTAATGTAAAACTCTTGTGCGATGCGACTTCTGCCCTGTATCAACGATTAGCACCTCCGTAACTGCCTGGTAATGAAGGGGGAAAATAAATTTGTTCTAAAATATTATTTCTTCTTGAAGACATCTCACTTGAATCGATAAGGCAGATTGGATTTTCTTCATACACTTCTTTTATTGACTTCGTCAGGATCGATTAACGCATTAATTTCTGTCCATCCCGGTTCACCCTTGTAAAATGTCTTTTCAGGGTCTTCGCTAACCACGCCCATGATCAATCGATCTGTTTTCAAACCTGGCACGGGTCGTCCGTCGTAAATCAAACGATGATTTTTATCCTACGGCAATCGAGTGGAATTTAAGACTTTTTTAACTGGAGCAGGGCCGTACCCAGAATTTTTTGTCGGGGAGGGAGTTGAGGAGGCTGGGGGAGGGTCCCCCCTAAGCAACAGAAATAGCAGGGGGAGGGTCCCCCTAAGCAACAGAAATAGCGGGGGGAAGGGTCCCCCTAAGCAACAGAAATAGCGGGGGGGAGGGTCCCCCCTAAGCAACAGAAATAGTTGGGAGGGGGGAAAAGTTTGGGGGGGGGGCTGCAGCCCCCCCCCCTTCCCCTGGGTATGGCCCTGACTGGAGACATGTATTTTAGAGGGATACAGCTTAATAATGCATTGACCTCTGTCTGCCGAGGAAGAGAAGATACAGCATCTGCATCAGAAATAGGAAAATGGGAATGACATGGAACGAGATTTGTGAATGAAGGCGACTGTTGCACCAGTGCCTCGAACCATGAAGCAGGCACTGAAAGATTGAAGTAATCTTTGCTTGGTTCCACGCTCGAAAGAAGTCACCTTGGATGAAAGGAACAAAGATGGAAGGACTTCTTTTTAGGGTTCCATACATCCGAATGAAAATGGAACCCTTGTAGGATCACTCCTGTGTCTATCTATCTGTCCGTCTGTCACAGCCAATTTACTCCGAATCTACTGGACCGATTAAGTTGAAATTTGGTACACATATGAATTTCTCTGCACAAAAACGGACGTGTAACCTAAATAAATAAATTTTGAATATGGAGGTCACTTTTGGGGGGCAAATTAAAAAATTAAAAAAAAAGTTTAGCAAATTCTACCGTGTGACTTATCAAATGAAAGGGCTTGTTGTGAGTGACTCAAATATATTTTTTTTATAATTTTGAAATAAATAGTTTTAAAGTTATTTAAGAAAAAAGATGAAAATTGACCTTATCTCCGAAATACTGAGCCTAAAATTTCAAAAAAAATACAGAAAATAGTTCTTTACTTATAGATTACAGGAAAACCTATAAGAAGTCTATGGTCTTAAAATAACATGGTATATCTCTCAATATTGTGCTATCGGTCAGTATCTTCAGTTATTCCTGAAACTGAGACTGAAACTGTTTTGTTTGGTTTGCTCCTGGGCGGAGAGCAGGTCGGATGCGGTTTCTATCGAAGTGCGATAAAGGGAAAGTTTTACGAGATTGCGTGGGTTTCTACTCTTATTACGCGATAAGAGGTTAACTGTTAACTGCTTGAGGGAAAATAAAAAATTATATAGCGAATAAGGAAGACACTTACCGGCAATTTTGGCAGATCCGGCGGCTGGTGGAGCAAGGTAGCCGGCCTGAGCGGCCGAGATGGGGGACCCTCCCTCTTCGGAACAACGACCCCCCTGCCCCCACACTGATGAGGTTATGGAAAAGGATGAGGAGTCGTCGACAAATCGAGATCCCTCGGAGGGGAAAAGGAATCGAAGTAAATTCCCCAAACGTAGTAGGAAAATTGATGATAAACGTGCTTCGCATGAAAGTAATACTGACACGACGAATCCTAAAAGAACCAAACGGATAAAAGATAATTCGACTACATCCACGAATATGAGTAACAAAAAAGCCGTATGTCAAGACCGGAATAAAGAAACTACGGAAAACGAGACCTGTCAAGAGAACTGGCATGAGCTAACTAAAAGAGCTGCTTGTCCTTGGCTCCTAATTTCAATTACACCGATAGAGAAAAGTAAGAATCAAGCAGAACAGCAGGATATTACTTTACACTTTATTTGAAAGGTATTTAACTCATTAATAGGCCAGTATCAAGGTATATCTAAACTCCAGTCAGGGAAATTTCTTATCAAGTGCAAGTCAACTCAACAAGCAGAGAAATGCCTCAAATTTCAGGACATAGGCTCCTATAAGCTATCGTACGAAATACCAAAGTTCTTATCCACTTCAGTAGGCTGGATATTTGGCATTAGAGCAGATATTGAACTTGAGGACCTTCAAGTTTTTTCGGACCAAGGTAAATACATAACTGGCATTAAAAAATATCCTCTCCCATATGCAGAAGCTAGATACGGGAAAATCTATATATATAATTTCGTTGTATGTCCGGATGAATGTATGTCCAATTCTCTTTCCAGAGCTTTCTGAAGCCGTCTGATATCGCAG
>JAHWFO010075106.1:382122-430696 GCA_023313115.1 Rhysida immarginata | reverse complement strand
GAGCCAGATTTTTGATTTTCGGTTTGTGGGCGGTGGGCGTGGCTTTGGAATTTTGTCCAATTCTCTTTCCAGAGCTTTCTGAAGCCCTCTGATATCTGAAGATTACATCTCTCTATATGTATAAACTTTTTAAAACATATTTTTTGCCTGGCAGGGACAGGCTTTCTGACTAGTACTAGTATATTTCAACCTACCATCCCCTCCAAGTAAGATTAAATTTGAAAATGAGATTTTTTCCATCACAAGGCCACCTCCTCGACCTATGCAGTGCGTTAACTGTCATAAATTTGGGCATACAAAATTGAAATGTTTAAATAAGTCTACGTGCTCAAAATGCCTCAGCGCCTCTCACTCGCGAGACAATTGCAAGGAAGAAAAATTTCTATGCGCCAACTGTTCAGAGGGGCATTCATCTTATTATAAGGGGTGCTCTGTCTACAAATACGAAACGCTGATAAGAGGAAAGATGATCTCCCTCTACATATTCTATTAGGAAGCAAAGAAGCTAGTCAATATGGAGTTAGTAGGCAAAAAACCTGGTAGTCAATCATATGCTACAATCATGTAAAGACCTAACAGTTCACAAACAAGGTTAGACCAAGGGAACCAAATCTTCCAAAACTCTCGTTTTCCTCAGTCATCAAATGTCTAAAACATGATGGAGATGAATGATGAGTCGGCGTGTACTACGTGTGGCAGAGAAGAGCCTTCATCTCCTTCTTTCCCCCTGTTGGATCAGCAGCAAATCCCTCAATTTAATGGTAATGACCCTCTGCTTTCTCAAGTCAACTGGACTCGGCTATCCCCCTTCAATGTAGACATGTCTAGCTCTGTCAATTTCGAACAAGTAGCTGCTAACACAGAAAGTATTCAGGTAACTCAATTAAATAATAGAGAAGAAATGAATAACAATGAAGAAATATCAAACTGGATAAAAATATTTATTACAACCCTAACGGAAAACTATAAAGGTGACCAGGACCCCACAGGTATTGATGCCACGATTAACTCAATTAAAGCTAGCCTTGACAAGTTCCCCCTGTGGCTAACGGATATTTCTTGTAATTGACAAAATCCAATTTCCAGAATGAAGCATCTGGATAACAGATCTTTTAGTATGATCCATTGGAATGCTAGGGGGAGGGGGTTGCTAATTGGGAAGGTTTTATTTTATTGTCCAGGAAATCGAATTTAATAACCATCTGTGAAACTTTTTTGAAGCACGACGCCACGATTCATAACCGACACAATTCTACATATGTAAACAATAGAGAAAGCTATGGGGGTGGTAATTTGATATCAATAAGAGCTAATACTCCTCACTTCCATAACTTAAGTAAGCATATCCAAAATGTAGCCATAATGGATATTGTTTTGCACATTTTCAACTGTTGGATACATGTATACTGTATATGTCCCTGGTTACATAAACAAGAATGTATGGAAGGACATCTTCTCTTTGTTCACACCCCCTTTTATTGCTATCGGAGATTATAACGCGAGGAGCCCTCTCTGGTGATGTCATGACTACAACCACAATGGGAAAATAGTAGAAGAAATCATACGGGAGAGAAACTTAGAGATATTATATACCACAGAAACAACATACCATCCAGCAAGAATGGGAATGAAAACCGTCCAATTTAGACTTTGCCATATGGTAGTGACCACCAGCCGATACGGCTGACTATGAATCTTTCGAACTTCTGTCATAAACCAAATACACGTAGGCCGCCATTTCCACCGGCCGGTACCTCAAATCACCCTCCTACTAGTTGGGGCTCAGAAAGTATGTGCCTGACAATGACGCATGACTTAACTGGTCAATTATTAGCCTTTCAAAATAGAGATGGTCCTGGAAGACAACCTAAAAGGCACATCCCTCCTAGGCCAAGTTGGTGGAACAGGGAGTGTGAACAGGCGATATGGGAGCGGAATAAGGTGAAAAGATCTTACCAGAAGTGTAAATATTTTGACTGTTGGCAGCAACACAAGAAAGCTAAAGCGGTGTGTAAAAGATTTTTAAAAAAGATGAGAAGAGACTACTGGAAAAATCTAATAGAAGGCGGTAGTAAAGGAAACATGGAAAGTGCTAAAAATTTTCTCCCGTCAACCCAGTCAGCTTATTCTGTTAATCCGCAGTGGGGACGATGCTATCTTATCACCAAGAGATTTGGAGCACTGGGCTGTCCTTTAGATATCATCGTTCAGGGAACAATCTGAGATCTCATCATGGGAACGACCCTTCTCAATTATTGACCTAAAAAACGCCATCAGAAACAAGGATATGCCCCCAGGTGACGACCAGATTAGGAACTCCACTTTTTCTCGTTTAAGCGAGAGTCAGTTAAACAGGTTGCTTCGTCATCTAAATAAGTCCTGGATTACAGGCATAATTCCATCAGAATGGAAAAAGACCATAATATGCCCCATCCTTAAGCCACAGAAGCCCCCCTCTACCCCAGGTAGCTATAGACCTATTGCCTTGCCATCATGTATTGTTAAACTTTTGGAAAGAATGATCAGTGACAGGCTGCAACCCTGCATGGAAATAAACAGCATCCTTCCTTCGGGTATTACTGGTTTCCGAAAAGGGAAAATTCACATCTTCCCAATATTTAAACTTATAGATCATATATATGCTGTGTGGGAAAGAGGGGAACATGTGGGTATAATATTTCTGGACATTGAAAAAGCATATGACTCAGTCAGTCATGAAATATTAATCGAGAAAATGCGCAATCTGAACATTCCTAGAAATTTCATAATATGGATATCTGCCTTTCTTAAGTTTCGGAATGTGGGAATCTGGCACCTAGGGGGGTCCGTGTGGAGTATGCAGCGGAGAGGCCTTCCTCAAGGTTCAGTCCTTAGCTCTACTCTCTTCAATATTTTCATTCGGGACATTGTAGACATATTACCTCCCCAGATATGGCATAACATCTTTGCAGACGATATTGCTATATGGACATGTAACAAAGCATTTGCGGAGATTAAATCCTGTCTTCAGCTAACAAGTCACGCTTTAGAGGATTGGCGTGAAAAAAACCATATACAGTATAACCCCGTTACAACGTACTTCAAGGGACCTGAAAATTTGTACGTTATTCTGAAACTGGGGGGGAGGGCTTGTGAACAATGCATATATTCATAGAAAAAACATAAGAATACATGAATGCATTTTATTTTATTCAATACAAATACAGATTTCCGGGTTTATATATGCTACAATGAAATGTGAACTCGGCTTAATTAGAATATGCCGAGAGAAATCATATTCTAAGAAGAAAAACTGGTGTTTAGGCATGCTCACAAATTTCTGGGAGTAATCATCAATGATCGTCTGTCCTGGCGGCCATATATATCCATGCTATGTGATAAACTTATGAAGAACCTGGCTCGCGCCCAGCTCATAATAAAATCGAAATGGGGACCATCATGGAGAAATACCAACATCGTATTGTCCTCAATAATCCGGGCTATAGATAGCTTTTCGTTTCTTCTGCTGCTGCCTACAAGGAAAGCAATTGAACCATTAGAGAAATGGGAAAGGAAAATACTCAGAGTAGGATTGAGCGCTCTACAATCCTCCCCCATTCCTCTACTATATGCAGAATTTAACCTTCCTCCTCCGAGACGAAGATGGGAATCTGCCACTATATCTTTTATATATTCATACGTTCAGTAGTTAAAAGAATTCCAGGACGATATACCATTAAAGGAAAACTGCAACAAAATCATAAGATCAAACAAATTCAAGGCGTTGATGGACAATATTTTCGAAAAGTTTGAGAGTAATAACATCCTTTTAAGTGGTTTGACCATATTAGACTCCCCTAAAGGGCTGCAGCTCCTTTCGAATACTTTACCCAGTAAATATGAACTGGGTTTGGGGGAGGCTGTGGCCTGGTGGGTTTTCACTGAAGTGAAAGCAACATCAGGCATGGCTAGTCACTGGATGGGCAGCTCATCAGTGACTCAGGATCTTCAAGAAAAGGCTGCTTTATTTAGGCTTCGTAGTAGTCACCTCCCTCTCAAATCCTTTCGATGCCACCTAAACTTAATAAGAAATAACATGTGCTCGTGTGGGTATCCCGAAAGGGTAGAACATGTTCTGCTGGAATGTAATACTCTGACTCAGCATAGGAAGAAAATGGAAAAATCCTTTAACAATTATAATGTCTCTTTAAATATGAAAGATCTATTTTTTCGGTTTGAGGAAAAGAAAGCACCAAGGAAGATGGTGATCAACGCCTTATTTGAATTTTTGACTGATTCGAGCCTGCAACCGAGAATCCTTGGTTCCCTGTGCCCGAAAACCTAAACAAGCTTGCTAAAACGGGATAGGAAAAGGACGTAAACAATAATCAAATGACGGAATCAGCTAGTCTCCTCGAATGGGAGATGCAGGCTGGAAAAGAAGAAGAAGAACTGTTTTGTTCAAAATTAAAATTAGAAATTAAAAAATATAAATATAATGAACATAAATACATTAGGAATAAAAGACAAATATAAAATAAATGAGTTGTTTTTCAATAATCATCTTATATATAAAACGCTAACTCCTCCTGCTCCATGCCAGTTTCCATAGTGCCGAGCAACAGTCCAACCTTTATTGTTTCCAACAAATGATAAAACATTGATTGTTAAATTCCGAATAAATAATGACGTCATAGTTTTTTTATTCGCAGCTGATGTTGGCTACGTTTTTTACTATATCTATTATCAATAAAAAGAATTCGCCTAGATTAAATACAGTAGAAAAATCAAATTAAATCCAAAATAAGTAATTTTAGCTATTTTAAATTATTAAATTAAATTTAATTTTTATTTAAATTTTAATAAAAACCAGTTGAGAATGTGTGGTACTGCATTGCCAGAACAATGTTAATTAATTAAAAAATCATTACTGTATTCGCAAAGTCGGTCGTTCTGTCTTCACTTTTTTCCATTTTTCTCTTTGATTATGCCTTCACAATCTGACAGAGTATCAAAAATAAGTAAAAGTTTTAACAAGCATATGTGTCCTATCTTTGGGAACAGGGTCAAAATGACGTTAATCAGTTTGGCCAAAGGACCAAAGTATAATGAAGTGAATAATACTGTTCGGCATTAATGTATACAAAAAAAATCAATAGTGTAAATTTTTTATCTAACTTTACACTATTGATCTTTTATCTAATCACTCCTCTTCTATAGAAAGAAAAATAACTCCAAAACCACTATTCCACATAATAAATTTTAATGACTCAGATGTACATTTCGGAAACGAAGTTTCCTTCATCAGTGAGTAAAGAACAACAAGAGAAGCCGAGTATTTATAATATATAAGAACCAATCAAAAAATTATACAACAAATATTACAAAAAACGCGACAATCAAAAGAAAACAACCAATACAAACTACCTTCTTAGCTTAGCCCTATAAAAAACAAAATACCACCCCTCCCCTCCCCCCCTCTCTCTCATCCCCCCCAACACCGGATAAAAGCATAGTCCGGTTATACGAGCTAAGTGGGCAACTCTTACAGGAAACAATACTAGTAAATTAATTTGTAAAAAATTTTGCTAAAGGGAGCCATTCTGCCACTGGCATGGGGCCATCAACACTATTCAGGGTTTTCTTTGTTGCTTTGTTTTTTACAATTTCAATCGATTCAAGGAAGTGTAACATTTTAACATCTCTACATCTATGAATAACTTCAAACAAATCTGTAGAAAAATTATGTTTTTCATTAATGATATGGTCCGCAAAAGATGATACCCCTAACCTAGCATTCTTTACATAAGAAATATGTTCCTTCATCCGTATTCCCACTCCTCTTTGCGAGCTTCCCAAATAAAACATGTCACACGTTTCACACTTAAACTTATATACCCCGGGGCAATCTTCCGCTGGGATCTTATCTTTTATTATACTTAGTTTTCTTTTTAATGTATTATTGCTCCTATAAACCACTTTACAACCAAACTTACTACAAATATTCTTGATCCCTTTGTTTAGTGAGTTGTTGTAGGGAAGGACTAACACATTTTTGTATTCTTCATTTCTTTTCCCTGTCAACGTTGTTATTTCATTAATCTTTATATGTTTGATGATCTTATCTGCTATTCTATCCACTATATTTGTATTATATCCATTAAATTCTGCGAATGATTTTAGTACAAATGTACATCTGAGTCATTAAAATTTATTATGTGGAATAGTGGTTTTGGAGTTATTTTTCTTTCTATAGTTGTGTCCACAGTTTTTGGCTTGATTCCATTGTATTCACTCCTCTTCTCTTTTATTAATCAATATAATTAATTTTTTTGGTTTTAATATATAGTAATCGTGCAATATATCCCCAAAACGGTCTGCTGAGAAAATTATAGCAATAACAGATAAAAAAAGCCAAAAAAGCAGAAAAAAAACGAGCCCAACATGCCAGTTTCACTGAAGACTAAAGTTTATGTTTAACAGTTGTATTTTTGGTGTGTTAGTTTAATCACTGTGAAATTGACAGTAGTGAATTTATAACCTTGTGAAAGTCTCGCTTTCATAGTGACAGCGACTTTTTTACTTTTGACAATCCTGTCACAGACGATTTTTCAAAAATAAAATTGAATTTATAGTTTACACTGTTGTGGCAACTGTTGTACGACGGGCTTTCGAATAAGATCATAAGCATTAACATAGTGACATTATTTATCGGATGCTCGGATCAGAACTCAAGCTTTGTCATATGCGAATTGCGGCGATCCATAATAACAACATGAACTAGGGAAGAAAGCCATTCTCTTTGTTTTCAAATCTATCTTTCTCCCCATTCTCATCTCAGGTAATAAGATGAAAGAGTGCGATCACGTGTGCTAGGGGCAGGTCATGAATCTCGGGTAATGACTGAAAGACTGCGGTCGCATGTGCTAGCAGCAGAAATAAGAATCCTGAGAGGCGTGGAGGTGTTACCTTACTACATAGACTGCACAGTAGCACAATAAATGTTTAGGCGTTGAGCCGCTACTTCACTGCACTGAGAGTTCTCTGCAGCTTTGCTAAGGCCACGTGATGCTACAAACAGGTGATAGTAGGCAGTTGTTTTTTTTCCATACCAGTGATTATGTAAGGTACCAAGGGGCCAGCCTAGAACGAGGTGGCTAAACAACATGGAAAATCTGATTTCGTGTTTCGTGGAGACACGCGCCTGATAGCAGAAGATCATGAGCGCTAGAGATCCTCCATAGGGTTCCTGTCCCCGCGACCCAAAACAATAAGCAGTTTTGAAACGTAAGTAAGAACATATTTACGATTCTGACAATATCGCTTTCATATTGACACCAATTTTTTGTCATTATTGGCAGTCGGATCAATTACCGATCCTGTTACAGACGATATTTCTTAATTAAAGTTGAATTTTCAGATTCACCTACTGTAGCACCGTCATATGATGGGCTTTAATACTAGTTTTTTATATAGAACTTTCCCTCGAAACCAAAACAGATTAACTCTGCAGAAGCAGGACAACAAAAAAACTTCCGTTTACTGCCTTGAAATGTACAAACACTAGTACACATCCGGAGAAAAAAGGAATTTTTTTGCTGTCCTGCTTCTGTGCAGTTACTCCGTTTCAGTTTCGAGGGAAAGATCATAAAGTTAAAATTGTAATATTTTTATACAAAAACAAAAACGCCACTAGATGGCGATAGTGGCACTGCAGGAAAAAGAAACCCATCCAAAGTTTTTCTTTCCTCGCACTAAGTATAGGCATCATTTTCGTCTTTTCTGTCGTAGTAAGGGTTATGTCTTGTGTTCAGTTATTGTATAATTATCTCTCAAGAATCTCTTGATCAAGAATCAGCTCTCTCAAGAATCTCTTGAGGTTCTCCTTGTCTGCTGAAGATGAAAGCAAAGCTTTCAAAAGACGTTTACAGGTTGTATTGTTTTTTTTTCATTCTTTTTGTTTTATTTCTTGTTTTATGCCTTTTTTAGTTGTGGTTAAAGAGTGTTGTGCTTTTAATCTGTTCATTAGTACGATCCACATAAATACTTATTTTGTTTTAGTATAATTATCTATTGGATAGTGGTAGATATGTTGAGGAAGATGTCGTGGAGGAGTTTAATTCCTTACGTAGAGTAGTTCATGGGTATGAAAACTGAAGTGTTTATGAGATAATAATAGACGAATCAGGCCAGAGAGCTCTGCCTGTTGACCCGAATTCTAATTTTCTTCAGGTTTTATTGGTAGATAGTCCATGGGGTGGCATTGTGAATGCCTACAATTCAAAGCATTTGGTGTTCAATTCTTAACCGTATGTAAATCACCAAAATGCTATTCTACAATTGCCATTGAATGCATTAAGAATGCTTTCAGTGCACACGAAAAGATTATTACAGTGCGGACCGGTCAAACGCGGTCTGCTCGATCGCGAAATCGGCTCCAGTGCAGTTTTGGCTTGGCTCCCGATCCCCCCCCCCCCCTTTCCTGCTGATGGGCGCCGTGATCTCTGTAGTAACAGGGAAAACGCGATCGACAAAAAGCCCTGATTTCATACACACATGCACAAGTTCCTGTTCATTTCCTTTTCGTTTATTTTTACTTAATAAAAATGTGAAGTGAAGCTAAAGTATTGAATGTAGAAGCTTTTCAGTCTAAAAGAGATAAATCAGCTGAAATCGGATCGAACATGGTTGAGAAGAGCCGTGATTTAATATGCACATGTACAATTTCCTTTTCGTTTATTTTCACTTAATAAAAAGGTCAATTGAAGATACAGTATTGAATGTAGAAGCTATTTGTTAATTATTATTAATTTGGATGTATATGTTGCTTTTCTCGTTGTATTTGGTGAGTTATGTATGATAAGCTTGCAAATCGTTTTTTTTTTTGTGTTTTTTTTTTTTTTGTACAAAAAACAGTTTTTGTACATGTAATTGTTTTATGTATGCCCATTTTAGGCTTCCGTACTTGTAATGTGTAAATTTTCGTTATGTGCCTTTTGAGCTCCCGTATTCTGTATTCTGTCATGGCTGCCAAGAGAAAGATCGCTGTACATGTTATCATTTTTTTTGTAATGAAAAGCACATAATTAACTCAATTAAAGTTCAGAATCGACTTTGTTTAATCTGCATATGTCTTTTCCTTTCTTCCCACGTCTATTTTATTTGAGATGTCATCAAACTGATTTTCTATTAAGTAAACATAAACAAAAAGGAAACTGTACACATGCATATGAAATCGTGGTTCTTGTCAACCGCGTTTGAACAGATTTCAGCTGTTTTATCTTTTTTAGACCGAATATGAAATGAATAAAAGTACATATTATATTTCGTCTGCACTCGTACAGTTTCTTTTTGTGTTATTTTAATTTAATAAAATTGCCAATTGAAGGTACAGTACTGAAAGTAGAGGGTGTAGGACAAAATGCAACCGGACAAAATGTTATACTGAATCTGCATTCATGCAACTACACTAAATTTTGTACATATAATGTCAAATGAAATTATAAAAAGCAGTAGAAATCAGGTCCATAGCGGATCTTAATCATGGGACGCGAAAGTTTCGATCTAACGCGGTCGCGATCAAGGCTCAAACGCGGCTCGATCTAACGTGGTCGCGAAATCGTGGTTCCCGACGACCGCGTTCGACCGGGTCCATACTGTATAGCAGGAGACTTCAATATTAATTTTAAGGATAAATAAAAAAATGAAATATCAGAATACTTTCTATCACTCGGTTTTAGTCTACATACAAGAATATACAAGAATATACGACAGGACAGAATTCAGTAATAGACAATATATTCAGCAATTTCCCTCTACAATCCAGTACCATACATACTTTTTTTAGTTACCACAAACAAATTTTTGGCAGATTTAAAAAAAAACAAACATGGTGGATAACATATTCATCGTACGGAACCCTCTCCATGCGAGCTCGACTCACACTTGTCCATTTAATTTTTAATGTTGCCGTCAGCTGACGGCGCTGTTGCAGAATTTACAAATTACCATTTAACAGTCAGGGGGGGGGGGGCCCCAGCGACAGATGGGTCAACATCGTCATCTTCTATCAGGTCTTTCTCTTAGTGAAAAAATTCATTTTTAAATTTTTTATAATAATTTAAATACTTTTGCAAGGTGTGATTATAGAGTTTAGCTTTGGTTCTATCGTCCAGATCATTCCTCTCTAAAATAATTTTCATTTCATTGTCTAATGCAGACAACGACTTTTCGAGCGGATGATGAAGCGTTTGAGGAACAAGGACCATTTTTTTGTACATTATTTTCGCGTGAACAGTCCGCCCAATAAGCCGGAGGAAGGAGAGCTGTGAAAAATCCACTGCCTTTTTGGTTAATGAGTTTCGTTTTTCTTTTGTGAGAATAATTTTTTGATGCCAAACACTTCACGTGTCGATACTGCTTTAGTCAGTACATTTGTGCGCTCGTTAACGATGTTCGTCCTTTTAATACATTGAGACAACATCCAGAAAGGACTTTTAAAATATAAGGTCATTAGAGGAGTGATTTTTAAACGTGGTTTTTGTATACTTTTACCGGCCAACAGTTGTAAAATGGGAAAATAAGCTTCTACTTTTTTTTGACGTTTTTTTTCCTTCCCCCTTTCAGTCTCTTTTCAAATAAACGTGCGAATGCGTATCGAAAATGTTGCTTCTGAACTTTAAACGTTCATCTGCGTTAGGTCTTAGATCCACGAGCAAATGAGAGAAAGGTTTACGAGTGCAATCTTATATATATTTAATAAGTATTGAGCACCCACCCCTATTTGATTACCCAAAATTTTCAGATGATTGACCATTGTGACACGCACTCAATATAACGAAGACTTGACAGTACAAACTGACTGTACTCAAATTTTTTTCGAACAGATTAGACACAATAAAACTTGCATTAAATTTTTATGATGTCCATCTTTGATCACAATATTCACTAAATCTTTAGAATTTATGTTGTGAACAATGTCATCCAGAATTACCAATGTCAAAAGTTGGAGAATTACCAATATTGAAATTTTTAATAAACATGATAGGGATGGGAGAATCACGTCGGGGTCGATCATAAGCTGGTTGATCTTCAGAGTAAATAAAGACGCACTGCTTCGGCGTGGGATTACACAGTTCAAACGAACGCATTATGAACCTCTCAGTAAACGAGGTCTTGCCAGAGTTTGTAGCTCCACAGATTAAAAAATTCGATGGAAATGTAAATCTTGCATCCAGGATCGTTGTACTAGCTTGAACCGACTCATACTGTGCGCACAAAACTTTCGTTTATAACGAGTGTGAGTCGTTTTTAAAAAAATATAGAAAAGTTATAAAACACGAAATACTGAAATAAATTTATATTACTCCAAAGAACTCTACAAAAATAAAAAGATCTTTTAAAAAATGTTTATATTATCACTTACAGAATGCACATGATTACATTTTTTTCCCCCACAAAAATGTTATGACAAAATAATAATAAAAGGTAAAATTTCAATTTTTAAAATTATCCTCTTAATTAAAGTTTTTAAGACTTGAGGAAATTACAGACACATTATTAAAAAACATTTATGAGCAAATTTTTGTAACCTTTGAATGTTATTCAGTTCTTCTATTTTGTCATTAACGAATTGAATAGAGTCCAAAATGAGACGAAATTGAGAATCGTCCAATAAAATGCTCTTTGTTCCGTCAGATTTTTCCATCTTTACTAGTTGTTACCCACGGCTTTGCCCGCCCGTGCCATCTGTTGAGGGGAATTACAAAGCAAAAGCAGATAATTTTAAATGAAAACCCCAGAAAGTGGGGAAGGGAGGATCGTAGGGGGCTGATTTTTGGCGATAGAGAATTTCCTTTATTGATAAGCCTGCCCTGAAAATTTCAAGTTGCTAGCTTAAACCGTCTAGGAGGAGATAGAATTACAGATAAATAAATAAATACACGCAAGAGTTTTAGTATCTTTATTATCATGGTCCCATTTTCGTCAACAGAAAAGACGATGAGTTTGTTACTCTCATACAAATAACAAGGAGTCGTTTCCGTCTTAAATTCTTGTAATATGGATTCTAGTCGAGCTGAAAATGCTTTCCATTCATTCAGCGACAGAGCTATGCCGATCTGCATTGGTACTTATTTACGTGACGAGATCTTGTACTATCGAACGTGAATTAAGGTATGATGATTAAAACGATTGACTACCAAAAATATATCATCTCCCAACGGAACAGAATTTTCTGGCATTCTTGGGAGAGGCTCTCGTGAAAAATATGCTTGCGAAGTCATTATTTTTTCCTCAAGCGAATGAAACTAAAGAATATATAAAAAAGAAGGGAGGGAAAAATATGCAATCTCCCTTTTTTTTTTCTCATAAAATTCTTGAATACTATTTTTTTTTAATTATTTAAAAAGGTAAATAATAAAACAAATTTAAAAAATTACCAGAAAACAGTGAAAGTGTTTGAAGATTTGTTTTCTTCGTATAAAAGCTGCTGACTGAAAGACGTTATTTCTTACAAGTATATATACCTAATGGTACGTAAAAATTTAAAAAAATTATTTAAGATACCTAATGGCATTACTGCATTAACAAAAAAAATTCTTATTCTATTTAATTTTTACGTTAAATTGTTTATTTAAAAAATAAGTTCATGATAGGTTGTAACCCTTCCCTCATTCCCCTCATGTCCCAGAAAAACCACATTCACCTTGATGACAACCCTCAGGGGGTCCCTTCTTTTGTGTGCGCTCTCCTTTCCCTCATTGACAGTCAGTAGACAAAAGACGAAATATAGCTGATTAGAGTTTTAACAAAAGGATGTATTTTTTCAAGAAATTAAGAAATTTTTCAAGACATGAGTATTAAACAAAATTATCTTAAGAATTCCATCATATAAAAAGGATATTTAGTATTAGTGTAAAATCGGTTATTTTTCCCTCCCTCTCTCTCTTTCTCTCTCTCTCCCTCTCTCTCTTTTTGCATGCATTGAGAAGATGCATTCCTGTAATTAAGTTTTATTTTATTTATTTACTACCTTACTTTAATTGTTTTCTTTGTGTTTTAAATTTTATTTCTAAAACACGAATTAACGTGATAAATTTTTTTTTAAATAATTTATAGCAGAGTTATTGCTGTGTATCAACAGAGAACAAAATATTTTTTCTTAAGGACATTACAATTACAAATTTCATAATAACAATGTTATAAAACATTATTTGTATGGAGATTGGAAGGAATAAAATTAGACCATAATCTTATTTCAAATAAATTTTATTCTTTTTTGGGGGGGAAAAAAACAAAAAAGGGGGGTGAGTCTGTGTATCTTTGGGGGTTGTTTTATTTTTTTTCATTTCATCTCAATTCTTTATTTTTCACTCCCTTACGTACAATTAGTTTTCAGTAAGTTATATAGATAATTTTGAGACCAAAAACGTATGCTGAGAGTTGTCAGTTTTCTCTTCAAATGAAAAACAAAAAAGAAAAAAAAAGAAAAAAAAAATGACTACTGTTCTAGCATCTTCATAAATATTAGTCTTGCATGATAAACAGTGTAAACACCTTTGTTTTCTTTTCTTCTTCATAACTAAATTATTTTGCACTCATTTTTAATTATGACTTTGCTAATTGTCTGAAACCTTCTTCCAAGCATCGTATACTGAGTAAAATAATTCAAAGTCGTCTACTGAGCGAAAACGTTGATCTAAATGTGTATCTCCATTTATAAATCGTAAAGCAAAATAATTTATGTAGAAACAATTAGGAGACCATTGTATATGTTCATCTAGGGAATCGTCTCCGTGACTCCACATGTGTAATCTTTTGTGACAATATTGACAAACTGTAATATCACTATATCCAGTGTAGACAAATCCGGAACGAGATAAATAATGGACATCGATGAAATTGTGTGGCCAATTGAGGTATGTGCTTAATCTTTGCATATATTTCTCGATAAACCTTAAATGACTTGGCAACCAAAACGAGACCGTCGTTGCATCGATCATCTCCTAACATAAGTCGAATTTTATCAATAACGATTAATGCTTAATGTAACCATGCTTTATAATCTTTTCTTTTTTATCTCCATAAAAAATACAGTCAGAATAAAGAATTTTTTTAAATAATGACACTTTTACAACTGGTTATTAATTAATTCATTTAAATTATGAAAAAATTCACTGGGGAAAAAAAATAAAAAATAAAAAAAATAAAGGATGGAGCACCATCCAGTGACAAAAAACATAACCAAAAACAGCGTCTAATCATTGCAACATAAAAAATAGTTGCTAATTAAATATTCAAGTCTAATTACAAGTAATTAATACATTCATCATTAATTGAACTCATTAAACCTGATATAGTACTGACTGATTGATAATATTCATCGAAAGATCATATTTTTCATAAATATTTATCAGTATCTCATTGTTATCACAATATTGATCGAAATCTCATTGTATTGATTGGTTGATAATCGATCGATAAATCATATTTTTTCATTAGTAATTATCAATATCTCATTGATAATCACGATATTGATCGATATCTCATTAATAATCATGATACCTCATTAATATTTATGGTGATTGATTTTGTTGATTATTGACAGCTGAAGGTATTGATAGGTTATTGATTTTGAAGTTGATGAGCTCTGATAGGCCTTATATTAACTACTGATATGTGTTTTCTTATATAAGTTCCAGCCTCCACTTTTTATCAATTTGGCTTCTAGTTCATTGGTTCCTGGAGCTTTATTATTTTTTAGTTTATTTATGAAAAGAAATTTTTGAAAAATGTTAATATTTAAAGATTTTTTCCTATATTGCAACCCCCTCTAAACTTCCGTCGTTATGGCTCCTAAATTACAGTTGCACAAACAAAACATTTTCTGTACAATCCAGCACAAATGAAGCCTTCTATAGTTTCTTGTTGTGTGGGGTCTGGCACCAGTTGTTCACAGGTGTATATTCTTGTTTCTGGGAAGGTGGTCTGAGGGTCTTCGCAATTTAAGAGTTCTTCAAAGTAGTCCTTCCACAGTTCGCAGATTTTGGCTTCATCCACTACAGGATTTCCTTCTTTATCATTCATGACTTGAGTTGTTTGTTTTGAATTTCCCCTCATGTCTTTTATATCTTTGTAAAACTTTCTTGTCTCATTGTTTTGATAGTTGTCCTGGATATTTTCAACCCTCTTCCCTATGTGAGCTCGTTTTTCCCTTCTAATTGTTTTGGTCTTCTGCTTTTTACCTTATAATCCAGTTCTGCTGCTTGATTGTTCTTATTGGTCAGCCATTTTTGTCTTGCTGCTCTTTTTATTTTGATTGCAGCCTCGCATGTATCGTTAAACGATATATTCCTTGTGCTTCTAGCTTTTATGTATAACACTAGATTGTTTAATTTCTGATCTAAGAAGTAACTTCATTATCTGACAGAAATTTAAATCTGCTATGCTGCATTTCACTTTGAAAAAAATACAAAAAAATGCTATAAAGTTTCTAAGGTTGAGGATCAAGTGTTGGTCAAAAATAGATTACTTTCCATTTAAAACCACATTCAATACCGAATTCTATGCACTCTGGATTCCTACTCCCAAATATTCCTGCTGCTTTTTTATAGAATACTAGCAAAGGTACCCAGCGTTGCCCGGGATAATTACACATGGATGTAAACAGAACAATCTCAAAAAATTAAATTAAATTTTGCAATATCTTAAAAATAAACACATGAAAATGCTTAGAATTAATACAGTAAAAATTCTTAATGAAAATTCGAAAAAAATCTTTTTAAAGGCTCACAATGGATGGACCGCTCCAATAATTTCTTACTCAGGTAATCTTACTTCAGATGTACACTTGATGTTGTTGCAATTTCCACTCTTCTCTCGTTGTGTTGAAGCAAAATTTGGCCTTTCATCACTTTGTGCTGTCTAGCGGTCGCCGATTCTTCTATTTACTTGCTTCCCATTTGCTTAATACATTACAAAGCTAAAGGAGTGCTTCCTTTGTTGCCTTTCCACTCTTTCTCAATAGTCTGCTAACTCTCCATTATCTCCAGTTACTGATCATTTTTAAAGATTTTCAAGAAATTGTTACGTACTAAGAACTCTCTTTTCTAAAAAAAAAGCCTGAATAACAGGAATTCTATGCATTGTTACAAATTGAAACTTATCCATATTGCATCATTTTATGTTCATTGTTATAATTCTTGGAAAGATTACTTTAACATTACATCATTCTGTGCTCATTGTTATTGGTGAATTGCGCATTGATACCATTGTTGATGCGAACACGATGGGCCTATTGTTGCACAAACTTTGCCTTCCATTGTTGGTCATGAGATATTTCTCATTAATATGCCTTGCCATAACCATGAAGATCGATTTTTATCTATATTTATTATTTTTCCAAAATCTGAGGTAGACAGTGACCTTCCTCATGCTTTGAAGGTCAAGTATGCAAAATGTCATCAAGATCGGAAGAAAACTGTAGATTTGTATAAACAACAAACATACCCACAAACAAACCCACAAACCCACAAACAAACATCCTTCTTTATATATACAGGGTGTGCCAAAAGAAGCGGGACGGTCGAATATTTCGCGAAATTTTCATCGGATCGAAAAACTGAAAAACACATGTTCAATATTTTTCAAAAATCTATCGAATGACACCAAACACGACCTTCCACCCCCACCCCCGGGGGTGGAGCGGGGGGCAACTTTGAAATCTTAAATGGAAACTCCCATTTTTTATTGCAGATTCAGATTCTACGTGTAAAACTGTATTCAGTAACATACAAATTTCCACACCCACCCACCCCCCGGGGGTATAATTAAGAGGAAATCAGTTTTTTCAATGAAAATATTTAAAATAATTAACATACTCAATACAGTATTTTAATGCAATATTGTAACATTGTTTAATTCTTGATGGATGGTTTTGTTATCATGGAAAGTAAGATTTGTGAAAAAAAATCTAACAATGATAGTACGTATTTTCATTTTACAAAATGCAAATATCATCGTTTAAATTAACATAATAAAATCCTTCAAATTACTCTTTCTTATTCTTTCCGCTTGTAAAAACAAATTCTTTTCTTTATTAATAAATACGTAAACAAAAAGTGGACTATTTTTGTTGTGATTTTTTTGTGCTTCATCCATTTGATAGGTACTTTTTAAATGACACATTAGTTCAACTGTTTAAGTCGATTCAAGCAGATGAACCTTCATCTGTAACGAAAAATTTGACTTGAAAAGTGTTTTTTCTTTCAGAATGGCTCATCTTAATGAACAAGAAAGAATATCATTACTGATGATGGTAGGCTGGGCGGATAGGAAAAGGTCATACTCGGAAGCAAGAGATATTTTCAGTGATACTTTTCTAATTGGAATGGATCCTATCTCCAAATCGACTGTGGAGAGAACGGTTAGAAGATTTGAAGCTACATGCTCTATGAAAGATCGAGCTAAATTAGGAAGACCAAAGTCAGCAACAAACGAAGAAGAAGCGTTGAATGTTTTATTATCATTTACGGAAAATCCTCACAGTAGTCTTCGTAGCACTGCCCAAGCTCAAGAAACTGGTACATCTTCAGTCAGCAGGATTTTGAAAAGTAATAAATTGCATCCTTACAAAATGACACTTGTTCATGAGATAAATGAAGATGATCCCGACCGACGTTTAGAATTTTGTGAGGACATGATGCTTAGAATAGATCAAGATCCAGACTTTCTTTACAACATTGTATTCTCAGATGAAGCAAACATTTCAATTGAATGGTACTTGTAATCGGCATAATTGCAGGTATTGGACAGACGAGAATCCTCATTGGATGCGAGAGAGCAAAATCCAATATCCACAGAAATTAAACGTTTGGGCTGGAATAATAAATAATCATTTGATTGGGCCATTCTTTATCGATGGTAATCTTACTGCTCAAAGGTATGAAAACATGCTTCGAAATGAAATAATTCCAGCAATAAGGGAGATTGCTAGCGATAACTTGGAGCACGTTTGGTTTCAGCAAGATGGTGCTGCACCTCATTACAGACGGAATGTTCGTAATTATTTAGATGAACATTTTCCTGATCGTTGGATTTAACTCCACTTGATTTTTTCTTGTGGGGTTATTTAAAAAATCGGGTTTACGAAACGAAACCTCAAAATTTAGATGAATTGCGTCAGAGAATAATTGATGTAGCTGCCCAAATACCTGCAGAATACTTAAACAATTCCATCGAATCTGTTTACCATCGATTAGCTTACTGCCAGGAAGTAAACGGTGCACAATTTGAGCATTTACTACAATAAAGTTATTGGCACCAATCGTGAGAGGCAAGGGGACTCACCTGAAACAAGCACCCCAATAAGTGAGAGGCAAGGGGACTCACTAAAAACAAGCACCCTGAAGGGAACAAAAAACTACTACGTCCACGTCGTTGTTTCTGGGTTATGCTAAACGTAGTTTTTTACTAAAGTCAGATACAAAATCAACGAAAGACATTAACCTCATATTAGCTGAAGAAATACTTTCACTTGCGAGAAATAATTGCTTTTACAATTACAGTGCCATCAATCGGTCGATTGTCATACTGTATCATTAGATAGCCTTTGCAAAAATACTAATTTTGTGTTCCGAAGTGTATGTCCCGAGAAATTTGACCGTTTGCAGACTTCTGATATGTATTTGTTTTTCTGCGATTACAGCGCCATCTATCGCAAATCAAAAAATATTTTCTGCTAAAACGTGTTCACTTTTTCACGTAGAATCCGAATCTGCAATAAAAAATGGGGGTTTGCATTTGAGATTTCAAAGTTGCCCCCCACTCCACCCCCGGGGGTGGGGGTGGGGGGTCGTGTTTGGTGTCATTCGATAGATTTTTGAAAAATATTCAACACATGCTTTTCAGTTTTCGATCCGATGTAAATTTCGCGAAATATTCGACCGTCCCGCTTCTTTTGGCACACCTTATATAGATAGAAGATTGCAGGAAGTCAATTTTTTTTTCTTGTTTTTAAACTGATGCATTTTAATGTTTTTTTGTTTTTTTTTTACTTTCACATAATATATTTTTTTATCTATATAATATTACTACCCAGTTAATGTCTCAGAAAGCTTTTAAAATATTTATAATATGATGGGTGTTCAAGCCAAAGTTAAAAAATACATATAAAATGAAACCAGCAATAAGGAGTCTGAATATTGCACCACCACTCTCTAGCATGCTCTTTGGAAAGTACTCTTGACCCTAAGCTATGTTTTTGCTACCATAATAATGAGTATCTGACAGCTTTGAAAATGGCAGTTGGGTGGAACTTTACTCCAAAGAAGAAGTGCAGTGATCATATATACTCTTTGCCATGAGCCAAATTCAAAACGAATTCATAAATTTCAATTTATAAAAAACAATTACCTTGATCGCAAAAAAACTTTATTATTATTTACAGTTATAAATACAGAAAATAAGGATTATTTTGGGGTGAAAAGTTTAACTTATTTCCGCAATTAGCGGAAATGTAACAATCTGAAAAGAAACATATACCAACATGAAATTAGAATATTAAATTTCTTTGACACAAAATTAGATTATCACACAAAATGTGACACAATGTGACACAATGAAATGAATTAACACATACTTAAATCTCATCAAGTCACAGGAATGAGTCATTTGACAGTAGTTAGGGATAAGTAGCCACACTAAAAAGTCAAATAACCTTGGGGAAACGTGATCTATGAAATGGGTAAGACAAAATTATTCACTATTACAAGGAAGGATGGAAACAGGCAGACATAGCATCTCAACTCCATTGCTCACAAGCTTCTGTATCCAGAGCAATAAAGGAAATAGAGAAACATCATCTGTAAAAAGGGTTTATAAACCATGTGCTCGGAAGACAACCAAATTTTGTGATTCAACCCTTAAACAAACAGTTAAGAGCAGCAGTTTTCAAACAAAATCTGAGAAAACTCATATCAAACGTGAAGGTTTCAACAGAGGTGACACCTAAATGATTGAACGAAATGAGATATCATTGCAAAGTCCCCAAAATAACTCCATCTTAAATAAAACACAAAAACAGAAAAAGATTTAGTTGGGTACTTATTTGACTTCACTCATTTGGTCAAAAACAACCAAAAACCAGATGTCTGGTGAAACTTTTTTGATCAAAAAACTACCATAAACATGATTTCTATTCATAAAGACGTGAATTGAAGAAAACTGGTGCAAAACTTTAAGGTAAGTTCGTTTCTGTATGGCATTTGGAGATAATGGGTCAAAAGTGTGGTGAAAGAGAGGAGAAGAGTGTGCTGGAAAATGTGATAGTGGTGCTGTCAAATTCCCAAAGAGCTGTATGATGTGGGGTACCATGTCTGGGGATCTATCAATATCAAGGGAACTATCAATGGAGCTAAATATCAATCTGTTCTAGAATAAGGACTGCTGCCATCAATGAAGCCATGGCAACAATTCCACAAGTTTACATTTCAACAGGATTTAGCCCCATAACCACTGCATAAAAGTATTAGTGTGGCCAGGCAACTTTCCAGACCTCAACCCTTTAAAGAATTTATGGTCTAGTCTCAAACAAGCACTGAAAAAAAAACACGCACCCACTACAAAAGCTGAATACAATGACACCATTCAAGCAGAATGGTCAATTTCTTCTCAGCACTGTCTAAAGTAAATACAGTCAATGCCACGAAGAGTTCCAGTGGTAATTAAAGCTAAGAGTGGTTCCACCAAAAATTAGGGCATGATATTCTAATTTTGTGTCAAAGAAATTTAGTATTCTAATTTCATGTCGTTGTATGTTTCTTTTCAGTGGCTACATTTCAGCTAATTGTGGAGATGTTAAACTCCCCCCCCCCCAATAACCATGATTTTCTGTAGCTATAACTATATTAAACACTTTTTGTGATCAAGGTCATTGGTTTTTATAAATTGAAATTTATGAACTAGTTTCTTATTTGGATTTTATTATTCTAATTTCATGGAAAGGAGTGTATTTCTTGCATGCTAAAGGTGAGAACCCAACAGGGATCTATCAGTAGATAACTGAGGTGTACTATGAAGGTTCAGGTTTACAAATAAGTTGAAAATTTCAAGAAAGGTGTCACTTTCAAGCTCAGTGCAGACTACCCTGAAAGATGAAAGAATGATGCCGCTGGAAAATATTGAAGCTGTAGAAATCCGATTTGGAACACAATTGACAAATTAGCATCAGAAGTTTCTATCAGTCACATTTTGCCAATTCAAGACACATGATGATGTGAGAAGTGTGCATGGTTGTAAAGAACCAGGCAAAATACCTTCTATTTTCCTGGAATCCAGGGACTTCCAAACAGGTGGTGTAACTTCATTGAATAGGATGGAGACTACTTGATAAATGACATTATCATTTTGTTAAGGGTTTGTTCCATTTTCTAATAAATACCATTGTCTAAGTTTAGCTTGACTCCTCCTCGTATTAAAAAAAAAAGAAGAATAAAAAGATATTAATGGTGATATCAGGTCATTGCATATCAAATGTCGGATTGCAGAGGTCATCTTTAATGGCCCTCTAGAAAGGACACCTTCACACGTGCTATTCGAAATAACCCCCATTGCAATCCGGACATTGTTGCCAATGATTTGGCAGCTTCTCGAGCCGTCTCCGATAGAATCCATGATCACGGGACTCAGTAAACTCCCGGAATGCACTTTCGAAGTCTGTTTGGGTTAGGAATGTTTTCCTCCGGAGAAAATTGTCCAGGCTCTGGAACAGATGGTAGTCGGTACGGGAGAGGTCCGGAGAGTACGGGTGGGGGGGGGGGGGAAACACCTTGTAGCCCAGAGCCTGTAGCGCCTACACAGTCGTTCGTGCAACGTGCGGACCCGCGTTGTCACGCAGCAGAAGCACGCCTGTGTGATGCACAAGCGCAGGTTGTTTGCTGACCAGTGTTGCCAGATTTAGTTTTTTTAAAGCGCTTGTCCTTGTTTTCATTGTTTTGTGCATTGTTTAACGATGTCCAACAAAGAACAAGGGCTTTAAAAAAACTACTAAATCTGGCAGCACTGTGGCTGACACAGTTTTGTGTGCATACGATCATATCCCCCTGCTGCAGGAAGCTGTAATGAACTTTTTGGTTTTTCGTAAGTTCATGTGTGAACCATAAGTCCTGCTTTTTCACCTTGCCGATGGCCTTAAGGTGTCTACTGACAGTTGATGCTGATATAGCATGATCCCCTGCAAGGTCCCGAACAGCTTTTGACATGGTCCTCTTCCACAGATCGCTTCAGATCAGCGTCATTCAACATGTTGGGCGGTCTGCCGCGTAGCTCATTTGCCAGGTCCGTCACTCTCGCCCAGAATTTTCGGAACCAACGTTGGAAAGTACGTTTGTTTATGGTGCCTACACCGAATACCTTATTGATGTTTCGAGAGGCGTTGGATGCAGTGTGATTCAACCTTAACTCATAATGCATTATCATACGTAATTCGTATGAAGTCATGACTATCTTCGCTTGGGTTCAAACGCTATTAAATAATCACAGACATGCAAATTTCAGGCAGCTGGTCGTTGATAGGTTGATCTCTGGGAATGTACCACTTTGTTATGGGTACTTGCTACCAAACGTGGAAACCGTGCTGAAGCGCGCAACCCACTTCGAAATCCGACATTTGATAGGCAACGACCGGATAGTAATATACAGGGTGAGTGAACTCTGCTATCCCCTTCCTATCGTGGATACCAATGTAGTTACGCAAATTCCAATACAGGGAATGAATAAGAACTTGAGGGTGCTCTATCTGATGGAGCACCTTTCATCATCTCGAAATATGCAAATTAGGACACATCCAAATTCTACTTCGAAAATCATAAGAGATACACAAAAACTTCCAATTGCACATTTGTTCAACAACAAATTCTAAACAAACCAAAAAAAAGTTCACCAAAATCCCATGAGCAGATCACCCATAATCTTCATTGCAAGCTCTGCAACATTAAAACCTTGATTCCTGTCAAGATTGAGGCAAGCGATGAGTGGCCATAGGAGGAAACAAGAGCAATGGAGTATGAAGATCCTGGGTTCAAGTCTCGGAAATAACCACCGAGTGTTTTTTTCTTCTGAATGCCATTTGCCAAGCATGCAAATTATTTCATGCACCATCCTCATCCTGTTCTGGAAAGTTTCACAATTTACCATAAAGTCACCAGTTTTCTGTGCAATTGGTATAAAAAGGCATGTTGAAGCTGAGAAAAAATCAAACCAAAGCAAGATGGCACAGTACACTAACCAGGAAATGATCAACATGGTCCTGTGCTTTGGTGAGGCGAGGCAAAATTACCGTGCAACAACCAGGCATTGTTGAAATATCGTGCCAAATTATGCTATGGTGCAAGTGAACATCACATATGAACACTATATGGATTGATGGAAAGACTTTGTATCAGATGACTGTTTGTATTCAACAAAAAGTAGAAGAGCCAATTGTCCTGTTGCAGAGCTTGCAATGAGGATTGTGGGGATCCTCTCATCGGATTTTGGTGAACTTTTTTTTGTTTTGTTTGGAATTGAACAAATGTGCAATTGGAATTTTTTGTGTATCTCTTACGGTTTTCGAGATAGTATTTTGATGTGTCCTAATTTGCATATTTGAGATAATGAAAGGTGCTCAATCAGATAGAGCACCCTCAAGTTCCCATTCATTCCCTGTATTGAAATTTGCATATTGTTGGTCATGAGACATATATTGTTGATCCTTGCATAGTGTTGGTGCATTGCATGTTGACACCATTGTTGATATCTATTTTTGCACAAAATTTTATTTGCATTGTTGGTCATGAGATATATATTGTTGGTCCGTGCAGAGTGTTTGTGAATTGAGTGTTGATATCATTGTTGTTACTTATTGTTGCAAAAACTTTGTCTTACATTGTTGGTCATGAGATATTTCTCATTAATATGCCCTACCATAACCATGAATATCTATTTTTTATCAATAATTATTATTTTTTCGAAATCTGGGGTAAGTGACCTTCCTCATGCTTTGAAGGTCATGTATGCAAAATCTTATCAAGATCGGAATAAAACTGTAGATTTGTATAAAAAACAAACAAACAAACCCACAAACAAACTTCTTCTATATATATATAAAGAAGGATGTTTGTTTGTTTCTGGGTTTGTTTCTTTGTTTTTTATACAAATCTACAGTTTTATTCCGATCTTGATAAAATTTTGACAGACAGTCCTTTAGCACTGTCTACCTCAGATTTCGGAAAAATAATAATTATTGATACAAAATAGATACTCATGGTTATGGCAAGGCATATTAATGAGAAATATCTCATGACCAACAATGCAATGCAAAGTTTGTGCAACAATAGGTATCAACAATGGTATCAACACGCAATTCACAAACACTGTGCACGGCCCAACAATATATATCTCATGACCAACAATGAAAGGCAAAGTTCGTGCAATATAGATAAGGTTCAATTTGTAACAATGTATAAAATTCCTGTTATTCAGGCTTTTCTTAGAAATGAGAGTTCTTAGTACTTAACAATTTCTTGAAAATCTTTAGAAATGACCAGTAACTGGAGATAATGGAGAGTTAGCAGACTACTGAGAAAGAGTGGAAAGACGACAGAGGAAGCAGTCCTTTAGCTCCATGATGTATTGAGCAAATGGTAAGCATATCAATAAAAGAATCCGCGACCACTTGACTACACAAACTATACACATCTATTTATTTTTAAGATATTGCAAAATTTAATCCAAAAAAAAGTCCGAGCCTTGCCGGGGTTATCACCTAGCTTATTTGGTAGCAAATCAGATCCAAACTTTATAAAAATATATTTTGACTATATTCTGTGGGAATGTGTATATTTTGGGAACTGAGATGCTGATGATGCGATGATTGAAAATTCGTTTCCAAGAATTAATAATAATGAGCATAGAATGATGATGCAGTGACAAGACATTAATAAGGCAGCGTCTATTGATGAGGCAAAGAAGTCACGCGTGTCTCCCTTGAGTTCCCTATCAAACGTCCAGACGATTGGCAAAAATTTATGTATCTGGAAAGGAAAGAGAAAGAACGAATATTGATCAGAGAAACTCTGCAACTAAAACAGAAAAACCTATACGGGCCTTTGAAACATCTGAACAACGGGAGTTTTGAATAAAGCAAGAGAGTATAAGAGCTTCTGCATCAACAGCAAGAAAAACTTGAGTCTAATGTATCCGCAGTGGTGAGGCAAGTCAAAGGAGCTTAGATAAAGTCCCATTATATCACCTAGAATTACTGTTTTTCGTATTTTTCGTAGAATGGATAGTCCCTTTGATTGAGTTGTTATTTAACTAATTGGGAGTTATAATTTAATTTTTTGAGAATGTTTCATTTACCTACAAGTGTAATTATCCCGGGCAACGCCGGGTACCTCTGCTAGTTCTATATATATAAAGAAGGATGGTTTGTTTCTTATATAAATCTACAGTTTTATTACGATCTTGATGAAATTTTGCTTACTTGACCTTCAAAGCATGAGGAAGGTCACTGTCTATCTCAGATTTCGAAAACATAATAATTATTGATAAAAAATCGATATTCATGGTTATGGCAAGGCATATTAATGAGAAATATCTCATGACCAACAATGCAAGGCAAAGTTTGTGCAACAATACTTATCAACAATGGTATCAACACGCAATTCACAAACACTATGCAAGAATCAACAATATATATCTCATGACTAACAATGCCAAAATATATCTCATGACTAACAATGCCAATATACACTGAGTTAGCAAAACTCATGGGATAGTTACTTAATATCTGGTCGGGCCACCTCTGGCCCTGTGGAGTGCAGCAATACGGCGTGGTAGTGAGTCTGCAAGTCCCTGGTACACTTCTGGAGGCAGTTGACACCAGATAGTCTGCAGAGCCGAAGATAGTTGCTGCCCGTTCGTGGGCGGATGATCCAGTGCCCGGAGCCTGACTTCAACAGCATCCCAGATATGCTCGATGGGATTCATGTCAGGGCTCCGGGCTGGCCAACTCAGTCGTTGGACCTCTCCTGCATGCTCCTCGAACCATTCGCGGACGACATTGGAGCGATGTGGTGGAGCATTGTCATCTTGAAAGACTGCTACATCGTCAGGGTGTTGAAATGTCAAAAACGGGTGCAGATGGTCTCCGATGAGTTGACGATACCGTGGACCATTCAACATTTGGTCCAGGATAACCAGAGGGCCCATTCCAAACCAGGAAAATGCACCCCAGACCATCACTGACGCCCCACCACCCTGCACCACCACCTGTTGGCATGCAGGATCTATCGTTTCGTGAGGTCTGTGCCACACACGGTGCCTCCCATCAGCGTGGTAGAGTTGATATCATGACTCATCTGACCATATGACGTTACGCCACTGTTGCAGAGTCCAGCCAAGATGGTTGGTGGCAAATGCACGCCGGAGTGTCCGATGACACTGGGTAAGCATTGGCACCCGTGTAGGGCGACGGCTGCCAAACCCGAGGGCTTGCAGATTCCGACGGATTATTCACCGAGAGACGTTTCTAGTGCGGCCAGTATTGAACTGGTCTGTGATTTGCTGCACTGTTGCGCTCCTGTCTCTCTGAATCATTCGTCCCAGGTGTTGCCGGTCACTATCATTAAGGGCAGCTGGACGCCCGGTATGGTGCCTGTTGTGGACTGTGATGCCTTCATCCAGCCATTCCCGATACACCCTGGAGACAGTTGAACGGGGAAAGCCAAATTCCTGCACCACTGCCGAAATGGAACATCCCATGCGTCGGGCACCTACTATCATACCCCGTTCAAAAGACGTCAACTCGCGACGACGTGCGATTTCTGATTAATCACTTATCCAACCTCTTCCCACAACGTCTAATGGTCCATTCCCAGAATCCGTTACCCCTGTGAATTCGTGAGCCATGCCCATCAATCAATGCGCTTGCTATCCCATGAGTTTTGCTAACTCAGTGTATATCTCATGACTAACAATGCAAGGCAAAGTTTGTGCAATATAACAATTTTTCAATTTGTAACAATGCATTGAATTCCTGTTATTCAGGCTTTTCATAGAAAAGTGAGTTCTTAGTACTTACAATTTCTTGAAAATCTTTAAAAATTATCAGTAACTGGAGATGATGAAGAGTTAGCAGACGATTGAGGAAGAGTGGATAGATGACAGAGGAAGTACTCTTTTAGCTCCTTACTGTATGGAGCAAATGGTAAGCAAGTAAATAGAAGAATCAGTGACCGCTAGACTACACAAATGGCCAAGTTTTGCTTCAAGACATTGAGAGCAGAGTGGGAATTGCATCAACATCAAGTGTATATCTAAAGTAAGATTATGTGAGTAAGAAATTATTTAGAGTAGTAGTGGCATCCTTGGAGAGTTCCATATATTGTGAGCCTTTAAAAAATTTTTTTTCGAATTTTCATTAGGAATTTTTACTGTATTAATTCTAAGCGTTTTCATGTGTTTATTTTTAAAATATTGCAAAATTTAATCCAAAAAAAAAAGTCCGAGCCATGTCGGGGTTATCACCTAGCTTATTTGGTAGCACATCAGATCCAAACGTTTCATAAAAATACATTTTGACTATATTCTGTAGGAAGTGTATATTTTGGAAACTGAGATCCTGATAATGCGATGATCGAATGTTCGTTTCCAAGAATTATTGATACTGAGCATAAAATGATGATGCAGTGACAGAACATTAATAAGGCAGCGTCTACTGATGAGGCAAAGGAGTCATGTTTGTCTCCCTTAACCTCCCTATCAAACGTCCAGACGACTGGCAAAAATTTATGTGTCTGGAAAGGAAAGAGAAAGAATGATTATTAGTCAGAAAAAACTCTGCAACTGAAACAGAAGAAGCAATATGGGAAACATCTGAACAACGGGAGTTTCGAATAGAGGGAAAGGATTAAGAGCTTCTACGTCAAGGACAAGAAAAACTTCAGTCTAAAGTATATGGTTATGCTCCGCAGTGGTGATGCAAGTCAAGAAGAGTTTAGACAGTGTCCCGGTATATCAACTAGAATTCCTATTTTTCGTAGAATGGATAGTCCCTTTGCTCTGTGTTGTATTTATTGAGTTATTATTTAACCAATTGGGAGTTATAATTCAATTTTTTGAGATTTTTCTGTTTACCTACAAGTGTAATTATCCCGGGCAACGTCGGGTACCTATGCTAGTTTCGAATAAATAAAAAGAGTATGTTAATTGTTGTTGTGTTCCTACGTTTATCCTTTGGAAGTGAAGTGAACTTGTCACTACGTGGAGATTTTTTTCAAAATCTTAGTTCTGCATTCAGTTTACGCAATTGAGAACAGATGCACAGAAGCAGAAAATAATTTTTGCTGAAAGCGTAAATTTTTGAAATTCAGTTTTTTGCTTTCTGCCTAATTTTTTATGCAATTGGGACCCTAGCCTAATTCCTGTATTCTGAATAGTTTTTTTTTTTTTTTGTTTAAATTTGTTGTAAACAAAGATTTCTTCTGTTTTTTACTTAATATAAAAAAATCTAGCCCCGTTACTTTCCGATTTAAGTCACAAATAAATATTCACACATATTTATTTTACCACAATGGCGCCCGAACAAATGATCTCCGGTGGTGGTAGCAGATTGCTGGCTCAAACGGAAATTAAAAGTGATGCAATTGTGGGTTTTACGAACCTGGTCCCCACGTTTTTTGGGGAGGAGGGATCTGCTAACCTTAAGGTATTCTTGGATGCAGTGTACACGGTCGCCACCATCACGGGATGGCCAGATTTAGTCACGTTGGGTGTTCTGCGTTCAAAATTAAACAGTAAGGCTGCCTTCATATATAATGACCACGAATTGGTGAAATGGAAGACATATGTAGAGGTCAAGCAATGTTTGACGGAAATTTTTCCCACTTCAAATGAGGTGCCTGACACCGAATTGGCATTTTACCAAGCCAGGCGGAGAGCGAATGAGAGTCCCAGGGAATATGCAAATAGATTGTGGTTACTGTTTAATCGCATGGCCAAGGTAGAACCAGCCTTTCAAGACTGTAAAGAGCCCACACGGCTTAAAAGATTTCAGAAGACAGTGAGGCAGGATGATCCTCGTATGTAAAGCACCCAGTACGTTCTCAGAGGTGATTAATATTGTTGAAGCATCAGAGGAGGGGAACTCAGACCATAGGTTGCAAGTGAATGCCATAAAGAAACTGAAAACATCTGTTAATTCGGATATGGAAAGCCTTCAGGAAAGAATAAAGCAAATGGAGGCACAGATGACTCAATGCCAACAGCTCATGTTAAAACAACTGGAGATATTGTCAGCACTGAGCCAGCAAGATAGCAGGGAGAGCAAAATAGGGTAGAAACAAAGAGAAAGACGCAACAAAGGGCCAAGTTGCTAGTCATGTCAGGAGTTTGGGCATATTTCCAGTCAGTTCCCTTTAAACGGGTAAGGGCCTGTGGGGGGAGAGTGATTTGTTTCAATGAATGTAGAGGTCTCTGTTACCACTATTCTCATGCTAATAGACATGGGGAGCCAGATATCTATTATTGAGGAGGAGGTCTCAATCAGCTTAGATGATAAGGTAATTTGGTTATCTGAGGATGTAGTTCTGGCGAGTATTAACAGAGAGAGGCGAGTGACAAAGGCCGTCCAGATGGACAGCAAGGTAGGCCGTCCAGATGGACAATACCTTTTATGGTAGGAAATTTCTTGTGCTCCCTTTACCAAGGAGGCATATTTGGGTATTCTGGGGAGAGATGTTTTCAGGGAAGTAAGCTCTGAGCTCGGGGATGGTGAGAACAGAGATATTGTTCTGGCAAATAATGCTATTCTCGATAATATGATAAAAGGGGATATAGCAGATCATCACAGGGACGAGCTTAATGGGCTGTTGGTCGAATTTAGGGACAGTTTCGCCGAAGAGGTGGAGATGCTATCAGGGATCACTGATATACAAGTATCATTTGAGATTGACCAGGCAAAGCCAGTGTTTATACGGCAATACCAGATACCCAGAATCCACCTGCCTGCTCTTAAAGAAAAAAATCCAGAAGTATCTGCCGGCGGGTATTATAGAACCTAGTCGTTCCAGGTGGAACTCTCCTCTCCATATCGTTAAAAAGGGAGATGGTGATATCCGGGTCACCTTGGATCTTCACAAGGTGAATAATGCAACTACAGCACTGGACTTTCCAATGCCGAGGATCCACGACTTGTTGCAGGATCTCAACTATTTTAGCATATTAGATCTAAATTCCAGGTTTTATCAGCTGCCGATCTCACCTGAATTGAGAAAATGTTTTGAGTTCACTACACCCTGGGGTAAATATCAGCTCACGTACGTGCCCCAGAGTGCAAAGAACTGAGCACACACCTTTCAGGCATTTATGACGGACCTACTGTATTAGCGCCTGGCTTCAGGAAGTGTATGTCTTCCAGGACGATGTTCTGATATACTCTAAGACTATGGATGAACATCTGGAGATATTATGATGGATTTTTGCTATATTTGCACCCTGGCAGTGGGTGCGGTCCTTCAGCAACAAACTGTAGAGGGGATGAAGCCAATAGCATTTTTCAGTGCGAAGCTTACAGGCACCCAATGTCATAGTGTTATTGAGAAGGAACTTCTGGCAATGGTATTGGCCTTGAGGCAGTTCCATCACATGGTGCTAGGTTATCCGATAAAGTTATTATCGGATCACAAACCACTGAAATTCCTGGCGAATTTGGAGCCAATGAATCACAGGAATTTGACTTGATTATTGATCACATCCAAGGGGAAAGAAACGTGTTTGCCGATTTTCTTTCTAGGCCTAGTATGAGGGACTGTTTTGGGGTTATATCATTGGTGTCAGCTAACCTAACTTCAGAGTTAAAACATGCTCAAGAAAGTGACCCATACCTTGCCCAGGTAATTAAGAGAATACCGAAGGAAATGAGTTCCAAAGAGGTCATAGGTCAAAAGGGAAATTTTTCATGAAGGGGAATCTGCTGTTTTGGTGTAGTTATCGCACCTACAAGGATAAGGATCATGAGTTCGAGGTGAGCGGGACAAGTTGGTGGGGGAAGACATGGTACTGAAGATTATTGAGATGGCGCACGACAATAAGTTAGCAGCCCACTGGGGTGTAAATAAGACTGTTGATGCAATCAAAGAAAAATATTTTGGCCGTCTTTGATTAAGGATGTTGGAAAATACATATAAGCATGCAAGGTTTGCCAACGAAATAGGCTGCAAAAGGGACCAGCACCGTTTCAGTCAGGCATAAAGGCAAGTTTTCAAAGAAGTGTTGTCTGCATGCGTATGCCTACGTATGCGTTTGAAGGTCAACCAATCAGATCTTGTTGCACATCAACGGATCGCTCACGCACCAGAGTTCACTCGGAGTCAACTTTTCAATCCGTATGGATGCGTTAAATGGATCACATGACAAAATCCACCAATCGTACAGCTTTCAATAGTTTCATGAAAATAGCGACTCCCGAACAACAAATGTGTGAAGTCGAGCTTCTACAGATGCAGTTTTAGAAGTAGAAACATATCCAGTTCTTTATGATTCAAAAAATTCTCGATATAAAGACACGGACTATTAAATCTGTACAATTTTTGCTCCACAATTTGCAGCAACTCATCGTACACTTCAGGTGACATCCCAAAGTTATTTTGAAAGGAGTCTCGATCGCGGAGTCTCTTTTATGTAGTAGATTTCTAAACTCGCTCTTATTCACTCGATTTTGAAGTAAAGGGCCAACCCACCATCGTCTTTTACTTCTTCGTCTTCTTTTATGTCTTTGATACAATGCCAATAACAGGATATCTACGTCAATATTTTCAAGGATATTCATTTTATCTATTTTCTAAAAAAACGCATAATCGCACACAACGTGGCTATGAAAACGGGGCTTGCGTGGATGGATATGGACGCATGCAATGTATACGCACGAACACGCAGATAACGTGTCTTTGAAAACCTGCCTTAACAGTGAGTCGACCTTTTGAGAAATTTTCGATGGACATAATAGGTCCTGTGTCAGAGACTAGTAATGGAAAAAAATATATACCGGTATTTGTGGATACTCTGACTCGGTTCCCCGAGGCGGTCCCTATGATAAATCAAAAGGTGGAAACAGTGGCAGAGATTCTTATTAATAAAATAATCTGTAGATACGGTATACCTGATGAGCTGATTTCAGATAGAGGGGCGAACATCACATCTGAAATATTAAAAAAGGTAACTAGTAACCTAGGAATAACTCATATGTACAACAGCATACCGCTCCAATGACTGAGAATCTCAATCAATACATTATTGAAACCTTACGGCGTCTTTGTGAGTGAAGGCCGGGTATATGGGATGAAATGCTTGAGATGGCAGTCTTTAGCATCCGTACCACATATAGTTCTAGCACAAAAAAAAAACCTGGCATTTTTGCTCTACGGTTGTGGCCCCAAAATCCCGTGGACGTTAGGGGAGCAGGAAAAGGAAGGACCTGACATAGACAAGTACAAATCTGACTTGGTAAAGAGGATGGAGGTAGCCAGACAGATAGTTGGGGTTCAAAGTGATGAAAACAGAGAGAAACGTATAATGAATGGAATAGAGGTAGATGGATGAGGAACTTTAAGGAGGGGGACAGGGTTCTCCTATTGTTATAGAGTAGAGGGAAGAACAAATTGGGTTTAAATATGGTGGTCTGCACCATATCATAAAAAGATTAAATTAAGTGAATTACACAACTGAAAACATTAATTCCAAAGATAGGCAGACCGTGCATGTGGATAGGCTGAATGTAGGGTATGGTGAGTTTGGTTTGAGGGGTGATCATTGCAGGAGGAGAGGTCGACTAAAACTCCCACAAGTAAGCGAGGAGGACGAGGATGATGATGACAACACATATAGAAAGGTAGGTCAAGAATGAAATAACATGTATAGTTTGTAGTGGGGAACAAAATTTTTCCTATAAACATGGGTCTGGAAATGCACCCTTACAGAGATAATGCAACTTGTATGAGGTAGGAATGACATTACAGTAGTTGTTCAAAATGCCGACTGCTGAGCCTCGATCGCAGTTTGCGGACGAGATTCTCGTGAACTCTGGTGAAGATGCGGGTGATCACGATCTGGAAAATGCTGTTGGTAAATCCTTTCCGCTTCAGTAGCATTACCCTGTGCCTCGCCATAGACGAAATGCATATGTCCACCAGCTCTGCATTAGTCAAGCGATCCACTGTACGACAATGGAGTTACATGTTTCATTTCCTCTCTTTTAAAGGAGAGAACACGAACAATTTACATGTTTAGATCCTTATTTACATAGACCCTACCACTGCCATCTGGGTAACGCACATCCATTCCTACCTCGTACAAGTTGCATTATCTCTGTAAGGATGCATTTCCGGACCCATGTTTATAGGAAAAATATTGTTCACCGCTACAAACTGTACATGGTATTTCATTCTTGACCTAACCTTCTGAATCACCCTGCATAGGAGGCGTAAATTCGAGAGCCCAGAGGGAGAGTCACGCCCATCAACAGCTAATCAACGAGAGTGACCAAACAATAGAGCAAAAAAGGTATGCTCTACGCGATCTACCTCGGATGGACTACAAACAAATGCAGAACGGATCCCGATAATGGCAGCATTATGAAGGATAACACTAATGCTTAACCGCATATTTGTCTTGTGTCTTTGAGGGGGGATTGTGACATCGTCTCCATTACAAGCATAATGGATTTCGTATTTTCTTTGGGTCTCTTTTTGAGTGGGCTTATATAGTGAAATTCTGTGCAAATAGATCGTGTTAGTGAGATTGGCCACTATGGGATTGTTTGGCCTAGCTGAAAAAAATAGTGAAAGGGGATTTCCAGCATATGGCATGCTGGGAGAGAGAGAGAAAAAAACGGCAAGTGGAGACCTGAGGGCAGGAGGTGTTGGCTGTTTTCTGCTTTTCATTGACTTCGATGGCGGCATCAACTTTAACGATGAGTCCTGGTCATGGATCGTTTGGACGTAGAAGAAACATCAGTGTGAATTCCATCGCAGAAATTGCCGTTCAAGCACAATAATCGTTGCCATAGATATATACCACGTGGGAGTATACAGTGGTGGTCAAAAATTTAGCACCTATATTGGCTTATGTGGTTTGTTACCAAAAATTCTTATTCAGTTTGTTACAAAAAAAATTACACCAATAAAAGAATTAAGTGTGAAATGATCCAACAAATAACCATGCACATTGAATTCAAAATTAAAACAATGAGATAATTTTTCTTTAATCCTTTAGGTGATTTTCCTATGGACAAAAATTTAGCACCATATACAGCATAAATAAATAATACATCATAGAATCAGTATTTGGTTGGGTAACCAAAGTTTTTAATAACGGCTATACATGGATTCCACTAGATGTTTACACCGATCTTCTGGAATGTTGTTCCTTGCTTCTTTGATGGTGTCGAGTAGTGTAAGAATACTATTGGGTTTTTTTTCCTTTAACAGCCCTTTTGACATCAATCCATAGCATTTCTATAGGGTTCAAATCTGCTGACTGAGCAGGCCATTCCATAACTTTGATATGATTTATGTGTAACCATTCCTTGACAAGGCTGCTGGTATGTTTCAGGTCGTTATCGTGCTGGAATGACCAAGTAAGGGGCAGATTATCATCGGCATAAGGAAACATAATGTTCTCATGGATGGATTTGTAAACAAAATGGTCCATGATGCGATTTATGTGATGGATTGGGCCTACACCATGCCAGGTAAAACAACCCCACATCATCACATTTCCTCCTCCATATTTCACGGTTGGCTGTAAACACTGTGGCTTGTATGTTTCATGTTTATTACGTCTGATGTACTTTCTGCTATCACATGCAAAGAGCTGTACCTTTGTCTGCTATCACAGCACGTTTTTCCACTGTTGTGTTGTCCAGTTGAGCTGGGCACAAGCAAAAGTTAACCTAGCTTTCCTGTTCCTTAATGACACAAGAGGTTTCTTTCATGCCACTTGCCCAAACAAACTAAACTGGTTTAATCATCGACGAATAGTACGAGAACTAATACGAACGTGATGATGAGCAGACAATTCACCTTGAATCATTGTTGAAGTTAAGGATCTGTCTTTTTTGGAGAGACGATAAATGATACGGTCGATGTGCCGGGTTAGTTTTTTAGGTTTTCCTGGTTTGAACGATCTCTGACAGAACCAGTGTTTTTGTATCACTGAATTGTACGTATATAACATGATTTTCTGCAGTTAACAATTTTGGCAATGGAATCAAATGGCAATCGCATTCATTGCGTAACCGTCTAATTTGTTCATGGAGATCTAGCGATATGTTTTGTCGTTTTCCCATGACTGCTGGTTAAAACATGTACAAGTAAAATTAAAATTGTTGCTTATACAATGTGTATATTAAACTACAACAAGCTTACAATGTGGTACCCATGTTTAAGTCGCAAACACGTTAGGGTGCTAAACTTTTGTCCAGCCAATTACTTAAATATTTTGAAACATGCTCCCCTTTTCATAGTGGATCCTCCAATAACATTTTTTCTAAATTCTTTGTTCCAGACAGTCTCATTTATTTTGTAGCAAGGGTGGAATTAACTTTGAGCCTTGATTTTTCAAATATTGGCAGTATTTTTTAGAGCCATTTGGTTGGTGCTAAATTTTTGGCCACCACTGTATGTCACTCCTAACTGAATACCTAGCCTCTTCACTGTAACCTAAGCACTGTCTGCATATTGTCATTTGGGATTAGTTTGATTATGAAAATATTCGAACCTGAATTATGAACAGTTTAATTATTTAAGCTTTGAAATCTTGAGATTAATGAACTGTTTATCTTGTTGGGTAGTTTAGACCGTGTGTGTGCCTAACAAAGGAGAACCTTGACTCTGTCAAAAAATTTACTTTTCTGTTCAATCATTAACTCCTGTATTCTGTATAGTTTTTTTTTTTTTTTTTTTTTTTGTTTAAATTTACTTAATATTTATTTACTTTCTTCTGTTTTTTACTTAATATAAAAAAATCCAGCCCGTTACTTTCCAATTTAAATCACAAATAAATATTCACACATATTTTTTTTACCACACAATAAACATTACATCTAGTTTCGATCGTGTGTGAGTTATCGACATTTGTCTATTTTCTTGTAGAGTTGTTAAAGCAAATAAATAAAACACTTGAGAGTGCAGATCACTTTTATTCAGCATACTGACAGAACATTGCATTGAACTAAAAAAACAAAACTAAAATGATACAAGGAATAAGAATAAGAAGAAAGTAACAAATCAATTGCACTGGTTACATCTTCGGAAAACTGAGCTGGTAGCTGCCACAATCTGGTCGTGTGTAATTGTTTGACTACAAGCTTGAATGGATGCAATGAGCTCATCTCTGGTGGTGGTCGGATTGCTGTAGACCTCCTCCTTCAGTGTTCCCCACAGAAAAAAATCTAATGAGGTGAAGCCCGGTGACCTAGCAGGCCAAGCCACTGGACCACCTCTACCGATCAATCTGTCCAGAAAAGTACATTTAAGAATACATTTAAGAGTCCATTTAAGAATAAATAGTTTTTTTCCAGGAAAAGACTCTAAATATAAGAAAATAGACAAACATCAATATCTCACACACGATCGAAACTAGATGTAATGTTTATAGGATATTTTTTGTTCCATTTGAACCATACAATGCCCGTAAACAATTATGTCGGATAAGTTTGGGTCACCCTCTATATTTAGATAGAAACTCAATATTTGAATTTTATTTTATTTAAGCTCAATAAATCGAAATATTTTGCTCTTCCCAAGATTCGATTTATCAAGCTTCTACTGTAATATGTTAATAATGGAAAACATTTATTTATTAGCCATTAATGAAATCTTGCAAACAGTCCAAGAATGAGTTTTAGCTGTGATGCAGAAGAAATTTTAAATTTGAGAATTTAAATTTTAGCTGAAGCTTTTAATAAAAACTACTTCATTTAATTCCTACCAAATGTACTTCTGTATATTGCTCAATGTTAACATGAAAATGCAAAGTATTTTCAATTTTCCAAGAATGAAAATTATTTCATGACAACCATAGTATGTCTCGTACAACTGTACCAATGCAGGAAAATTTTTAATTTAACATGAGTGACTGAGTAATCGTACCTCGACAAAACTCATGTCACCAATGCTTAAAAGATATACACAAAATAACATTTTACTTGTTGTTTATTCATCACGACAAATCGGCTGTTATATCACATGCAATATCTTGATATTCTTAACGGTCACTGTTGACGGATATATGAGAGAAGGATGAGACACAATAAAAACCCTGGAATACAATAAATAATAGTTATAAATTAAAAAATAAAAAATAAATAAATAATAATTAATAAATAATAAATAAAATCAAAATAAAAAGCTGACGTTTTGGATAGAGACTATCCTTTATCAAAACAAAAAGGATAATTCTTTAAAAGCAAAGAGAATATTAGAGAATTATCCTGAATTCCCTAAATTCAGTTCCCCTGGTCGTTTCTACCTTCTTCCCAAGTTCATACATGGCAATCTCGGCCGTCTGATCATCTCTTGTAGCAACACCCTCTGTGAGCCATTATCTGCTTATGTCGACCACCACATACGCCACATCCCAACCAGCCTTCCTTCCTATATCAAAGACACTAACGATTTTCTCTCCCATATCCAGTGCCTTAATGACTCTAATTATGATTTCAAGAACGTCTTCCTCTGCACTATTGATGTCTCTTCTCTCTATACTAACATTCCTCATTATGCTGGGATTGAAGCTGTTCGCAACAGTCTCTCATGGCTAACAAACCTTTCCATGTTCCTTCTTGTGACACCATTTGCCTTCTCCTTCACACCATCCTCACCTCCAATTTCTTCAATTTTAACAATGAGTATTATATTCAGTCCAAAATGGCTCCCAGCTATGGGCTCCAAAATGGCTCCCAGCTATGCCAATATTTTCATGGGGAGGTGGAAACCAAATTAATTTCCACGTCTCCCTTGAAGATGTTGGTCTGGCTGCGGTATATTGATGATGTTTTCCTGATATGGCCACATAATGAAGACATTCTATCTTTTATTGCCCACTCTAACTCCATCCACCCCTCCATCACGTTTTCTCACAATTATTCTATCACGATGATTCCTTTTTTCATGTCTTTATCACTAACAATAAATTCTCCACAAATCTCTATAAGAAGCTCACCGACCAGCATCAGTACTTACACTACGACAGCTGCCATCCACGCCATTGCAAGGATAACATCCATTTAGGTCAGTTAACTCGCATCCATAGAATATGCACTACTCAATCTGACAAGGACTTCCATGCTAACACCCTTACCCACTCCCTTAAAGTAGAGGCTACCCCAAATCTGTCATACGCGCTTATATCTATAAATATCGTAATTCCCGTTCTAACAACCATCCCAAACCTTCTCCAGCCATGGCAACACCTATGCTAGTTCTTCCTTATCATCCAACCCTCAATAGTATTAAAATTGTCCTAAGGAAACATCAACATGTTATCGACAACTCTCCTCTTCTCCATTCCATTCTTCCAGACCCACCAAAACTTTCTTTTGTGCACGCCTATGCGTGGGGGAGGGTCTTGGACTACAAGGCCTTAGCAGGAGAACTCCCCACTCGGTGAGGTACTGGTTGTTTAGACTCGCGAAAGATGTTAAGGACTCAAAGCAACGAGGTAATAAGACAATAAAACTTTAATAATAAGATTATACATGAGTGAAAATATACATATGGCTTTAAACAATCTCAACAATAAATATACGTCAACATACGTAGGGGTCCCCAGGAGGAACAAAACCCACCATAACGTTAATATTCAAAGCTACAATTTCACACCCTACGAACAACATCAGTGTCCAACTAAGTGTTACCAAATTATAGCTAAGTGCAGGGTGACCCAAAAAAAAGGAATTTTTGAAATGCATAGTGGCAGCCTCGAGCAGGTGGCAGCACTGTGGGACAGTGACCTTGAGCAAGTAAACACTTTGCCATTTTAATAACCATGGATCAGTGGAATGGGCAACAGCGTATGTTAGCCATAAAAATGTTTTTAACCATGTGATCTCAAGATTCGGTAACGTTCCCTGGCTCCCTAGATTGCCAGATTTGTCCGTTTTTGATTTTTTTCTTGTGGGGCTATCTCAAGAGTAAAGTGTACATGACTCAACCAAGAACCCTGGATGAGTTAAAACAGAATTCAGGAAGAAATTCACAGTATCCCAGCTGAGATGTTGCAGGAATCAGTGAGGAATCTCAACAGCAGATTTCAAGAATGCATTCGTACAGGAGGATGCCATAAAATATGATTAATTCCATTAATGTTCCATAAATGGCAAGTATACAGGTTTCAATTACTATGAATAAAATGTTTTTCTTCCATCACTCTTGGTTTTATTGGATTGTTAAAAAGTTCCGTTTTTTTGGGTCACCCTTTACTTCCCAAATCACTTTAAGACTCATAACATGTGCAGGAAGCACACGCTTTTGCTAACCACAAGTGCCTATGGCAGTCTCAGCAACCATTAACCCAGCTCATATCTGGCAAAGGACAAGACTCCGTCTTGCATAATGGTTCAAACGATAGTCGCGAGTGACCAAGAAAGCATCACTCCTCCCTTTATTTTCTCCAACCTTCGACCGTGTCATATAACGGATTGGAGGGGGCGGAAGGCCATAACCCATTAAGCGCAAACAGCCAGACGCACACATGTCACACTAAACAACAATGCGCCACTCGCGGTACTATCTCCTGCAACCAATTCCCTGTGCCTACAGCACCGTGCCAGGCTGGCAGATTCCCTTCACCCGACACTTGCGGAATGCACAGCTTTACAAAAATCCTCGGCCAATCTGCCGGGACAACAAGACCATTAAACAACTATCAATTTATATTGATGCGTTTTCCTTTAAAATGCACTACGCCATAGGTATAAAAGTAACAGCATGTCTGATCCGTGGCAATGAGTCCACAGTGCCACTCGAACATGACGCCCATTAGCGGCCGCAGAGGCCGACGACTGACTGAAAGCAGTTCGCTAGGACACTACTATTCATATCTGCATTACTGCAGAATGTGCACAGCGGACTGTAGGTTCACAGAAGCATCTGTCTTGTTAAAGAAGTGGCAACCAATAAAAACAAGAAAAGAAAACAATAAAAGAACAGTCTCACAAAGTAGATTTCAGCACTACGATGGCTTGTTATCTTGGGCGTACATCGATTTTATGAGAAACACCAAAGAACATCAAACGCCTTCATGCATTTGACTTCTACTTTTATTGAAGCAGAGAGGCAAAGATCGGAAGGGCTCAGCTTATTAGAAACAACGAAACACATTTTATGCTGTTAAACTGCCCTTGTTTCGCAAGGTAGCTGTGATATATTTTTTTCACTCGTCACATTTCATTTTGATCTCCCCACAAAAATACGATACGCATTCGGCTTCGCTGCCTCACATTACATTGTCTCAGAATGATTCTATCGCTTCACTGACGTGTGATGAACAATATCTCTCTCCATCATTATCGTTCATCATTGTGACTCCCCGAACTAGAGCTACTATGTTTATCCTAGCAGACTCGATCGCCATTACGGAGCCCTCTTGTAATAGTAATGCATGCTACAAGAGCGAGGATTTTTATCTTGCTAATTAAAATCTTTGTGTAAATGGCTAAAATTGGAAGAAATGGAAAGAGCAGTGCAAGATTAGTACAATATATGCAAGTGCGATGGAATTATTTGATTATGGATACAAATTTTTATATCGCTTTTAAATTTTTAACGTGACAAAGCGACATAAAGTTGAACATGAGAAAATACTGGTTCATTTAAAATTAAACCTACATGAGAAAATGATTGTCCTTGACTCTTATTTATAGTCATAACAAAAGAAGGAATAATTGGAAATTGACGTCTTTTAAGTACGAAAGTCAAATTGAAATCAGTTGAATTCAAATAGATTCTTGGAGTTATAACAATTTCATTTCTATTTGCCACATTTATAATTTTTGCTTGAATTAAATGTCTATGACACAATGTGACGATGTGACTATTAGGCGAGTTCCATTGCATAACCCTTTTTTTTAATTCAAATTTCTTATCAGCATGGCAATCATTCCTACTTTAAGTGAAGGATATGTGGTGGAACTCCTAATGGAGTCATTGAATTCAGCATTTTTATCGTGACTTGATTATATTGTGATGAAGTGACTTTCTAAACTATTATCACTTCGTCAGCAGTCCTTCCTAAGAAGGGTGCCAACATAAAATAAAAGGGAGAGGGATCGATTTTGATATGCGTAAAGAGGTTTATTTACAAAATAGTAGGCAAGATAAATACAAAGTACAAATAGATGCAATTATAAAGATAAAATGAAGCAGATACAAAATAGGCAGTAAATAACAAGTAGCTGCCTCTAGCTAAATCATCCAAATGACAACTGTATGATCCGGTATCACTTAGCACCAGTCTAAACAAACAACTCCCAATTACTTATCACGTCAAACCTAAACAAGGGACTAAGGAAACCCTGTGTGCATACAGGTTACAAACACGAACCTAAAGTCGTGTTCCCAAAGCCACAAAAGGGGTTGGATAGTGCAAGAGGGATACCAAAGCCAACACACTGGATCCTACACCAGAGGGCTACCAAAAACCCGAACCAAAACGGGACAAATCCACCTCTGCAACTAAGCCAAACACCCACCAGGCAACCAAATCAAAAAGTACCCAGCATGCACACAACAAAGACCAAACCTTCCCCAAAACAAAATAAAGGTTTAGTTACCCACTGTGCTAAGAATACACTCACATATAAATGCCTACAAAATCATCCGATAAAAGACAAATAAAATGGCAGATGAAACTAGATCAAAATTAGTGGCAACCAGAGATGACTCAAACTAGCGCATAACTAAGCCAAAGATTCTCCCCATAAAAACAAAAAGATCACACCTAAAATAGGGACACAATAACTACACAGTGCAAACTGGTCACTGACATGGCACTTCCACCATGTAACACAAACAAAGAAAGAGGGCATGGTCGCTGCAGTGGGAACAAAAGCCAAACTACCGGATCCAACATCGGTGTGCCACATAGAACCCAAAATCCAGTCCGTACTAATGGGACTAGCCATTCATAATAACGGGTCTACATATCCACTGCCAACGAGCCACAACACCAATGCCCCTACACAAAACCAGTACCAAGATTGCACACAATATCCAATACCCCAAACAATCCCACAACAAATGACTGCTTAGCTACCCCATGCGCTAGTAAGCAAAATCTACTGAATGCTCCACTATTGATCTATTCAAAATAATACAATCCAACTACAGCAATTCAATGATGCTAGAATCATTAATAACAGTGCTTAATCCAAGTTGGCTAATCCAACCACAACATAACAAGCTATTCTCAACTTGAAGTTACATCGCACTTACAATAATACAATCTAAGAATCCAGTCATAAATTAATCTCCCTAAGCTATTATAAAATCCAAATCAACTATCAAATAAATAACTTATACTTCGATCTGCTTCTCAATCATAACATTCAAAATACAGATAAGTTACTAATTCTGCCATACTAATAAACTAGTTAATTCTAAACAATTCCCTGATAAGAATATAATAAAGCAGACCTTCACAATCCAAAGTTAACAAATTTTACAAACTACAATATTAAATTCAATCCAAGGCTATCTACACAATTCTTAAACATTTTAACAATTCAATAAACAAAGATCATAATCTAAAATTCCCACCAATAATAACATAAATCAGATTAAATCCATTCCCGCTACCATCCAAATCCATAATCCAAAATTAAAGAACTGTTACAACTTAAGCTTTACACTGAATCCCAAATAATCTAAAGTCAACAATATACAATAAATTACCACGTGGTTTTCTCTTTCCGTAATGTGAGAAAGTTAGGCCTAACAATCGTTTACAAAGCTACAGGAACATACTCTGGGCGGAACACATCTGTTCCCGGGTTGTAGTCATCTGCTTCGGCATCGTCATCGTCTTCCTCCTGGTCTTCCATCTCGTACACGTCCTAACTGCTTGGTCTCTGGATCTTCAATGCCTAAATTCTAAATTCGCGCTCCCCTTTTATAGCTGGACGGAATTCCCAATGAATCCTGGGATACTCCCTCTGGTGGCGGGTCCGGAACCATCCATAATACTTCCGGAACAGGGGGTGAAAGGATCGATATTGATATCAGAAGTGGCATGCGTTCCCAGCATGCAAAGCAATAAGCTTAGCCTAAACACAATTTTACAGATGGCAGATTATAGGTATCACAATTCAGGTTTTAGTAAAATATACACCAGTAAATAAATAATAGAGGGTTTCAGACCTCGAGATTCCTGAAATCACAAAAGGAATCATTATACGGGCAGAACAAAGAGAGGAATCAAAAGGCAGGCCTAACCGCCCACATGGAGGACAAAACATCGATACTTAGATCGATGGTTATTCGAACTATCGATTTACGATTACCATTGTTTTCTAAAACATCGATTCTTCCACTGCCTTCAAATAGATAGATACACATACAACAAGTAATAATAAAGTAACTGACAATGACACACTATATAATAATGACACCTGAAAGTGGCATGTAGTCCTTTTCTAAGGGAGGACTACTGTAACCCTTCACAAACTAAAACAAAAAAATAAAACAACAAAGTGACTATGTCACACTATATTTGATCATTTGGATCTGCTACCACTGAGTCATTACCTTTGAATGTAAATTTTCTTTTTTCCATTCGACCTATAATTTCGTTGTTCAATGTGAGAGCATCAATATTGTTGAGCAAAAGATTACCCAATTTGATAAATCATCAGATTAGAGTGATTATACATCATCTCCAAAAATTGTAGATATTATATCAGTCCCAGGAGAGACAATCATTTCATTTGGAATTTCAACTAAATCACCCTCGAAAGCTTCAATTCTTGAAAAGTTTCCAGAACCAATTTGAAGAAGCCACTCATTGAAATCATCTTGATCTGCAATTTTCGTGACAGATATCAATGAACGTTTTGTAAAATGTTGCCATAAATTTGATGAGTTGATGCATGCTTCAATAACTTTGCTCTTCCTTTTGGTTAACAACTGGTAAGCATTGTCGAAAATCTCCTCCAATGACTATCACTTTATTTCCAAATGGCTTGTCTCGTTTAGTTGGATCGTTTTGAACTCTATATCGATGCATTTTGTTAACATTGTTACTTCATGGATGGTTATAAGTATTGCTTCTAAAACATCTGTACCTTGAGGAGACGATAGCTTAAGTTTCAATGTTGAGTTTTCAAACAATGGAATTGGCAACTTGAAACTGCTATGAACTGTTCTACCTGCTTTCATGAGCGTTGAAGCAATTCCATTTTTAACACATGGGAAGACTTTTTCTCCATTTCCTCGGATGAAATAAATTAAAACTCTATAAAGCTACGTTTTTCCAGACCCACCAGATCCATCAAGATAGAATAACCGAGTTGTGGTATTTTCATCGAAATTGAGTGATCCTTTCGAAAGCAGCTCTTTGTTGAGTATTTAAATTTGGAATGAGTTGTTCGGCTTTTCTTCTCTCTTCGGCTGGATTGAAAGAAGTGCAATTAAGACTATGTTGCTTGAGTACTGAAGAAATGTCATGAAGAGATTAATAGAATGCATATTTCTCAAATAATCGATTGACATTGGTTTGTATTTTTCCCATAAATCTTTTGCATTTGCTGGTGAAAAAAATATGCAGATAATAGAAAAGAATTGTCTAAGTTGAAATGGTGCGTTGAAGACAATACCTTCTCATATACATTTTTCCTATTCTTTGTCGTCTTCAAAAATGCCTCGTTGACTTGCTGCTTCGACAAAAGTTGAATACAATACTTGATAACAGAAGAATACGAAGACAGAATAATTCTTGTTGACTTGGATTAACAATGTACATTCGTGCCATTGTATTAACCACTTCACGTATTCGAGCTTGGAATTTGCTTTCTCGTGCAGAAAGTGCTCAGGGATTTCTTGAAAAAAATATCGATTTGCATTTTGATTCTCATTATTCAAAGTAAACCAAGCTCTCAATTTTAAAATTTGATTTCTTGCATCATTCAATGCTTCCTCTTCATTTCCTATTTCAAAACGCGCTTGCTGTTGATTTGGAAGATGAACCAGAAGTCTGATTTATCATTCATCTCATATTCCAACAAAGGCTATATAGCTTCGCTTGCACTAACATATCTTGATTCTCTGAAAGATTTGATTTCATTGTAAAAATTGTTTTTCTCCTGCTATTAGACCAATCTCTGCACAATCATATCCTTTGCAAATATACTTATAGATATAAATAATTGCCTGTAGAGATGTACAAACTTAAACAATTATATGACAATTGTATCATAAAAGCAAACTTCTGTTGTATGGAACGACAAATCTATTAGCATGTTCAACATTTCTCACGAGTGCAGTTCTTTCTGGTCTTCAACGATAAATGAGATAACCTGATGAGTTGACTAATGTTGTCATCGCAAAATCTTTTGGAAAATTTTTCTTACACTTCCTATTTTCCATAAATGGAGAATTTGGATTAATTTGACTGCAAGGCCCATGAATCATACATCTTGTAACAATCTCAAACAATCTTGAATCACTTTCTTGATCTGGAATTTCGGCACATTCTAATCGATCGATAGATGCTGCAGTCTTGAATTTATCAGCCTTATCAATTGTGAAAAGAATGTGTGAATATTGCTATCCTCTTTTTTGGAACAACTCAATCGTATAAACATAGCCAACACATTTTCCCAGGAATGTTTTATTTTTTGTTATATCATCCATCAAAGATTTCAACTTTAATTTCCAAATAAATTATAATTATTACCTTGTATAAATTCACTGATAAAAACAAAAATTGACCGAAAAATTTTTCTTATCAGTTGATTGTTTATCAACAAAACACGGTACAACAAATTAAAAGTTGAAATTAATTTTATTTAAGACCATATACAATATCGAAATAAAAGGAAAACACAAATCCACAAAAAATTTTTAATGGCTCATAAAAAAATATTGCTGAGTCATATTGCTTGTATTAGGAATGCAAACGCAAGTGTGTCCTCGTTCGCCGACCATGTTATTAATGATTATTCGACAGATTTGTTTGAGGTTTTACATTGTTGTAAAAATAATAAATTGCTGTATTTACTTGAGTCAATGGAGATTGTAAAAACAGAGCAACCAACAACTTGTTGAATAGTGATGACGGTCCTATGCCTGTGGTATCTTGGTTGCCTTTATCCAAATTTTTGACAAAGTAATTTCTTACTGTCTTTGTTGTTAGAATTTGGCTATTATAAGCGGATTATCTATTTTAAGCAGCCCTTGGTTTTTTGTTGTGTTGTGGTGAAGTGACTTTGCAATCTAAGATCACTTCGTCAGCATTCCTTCCGAAGAAGGGTGCCAACATAAAAATAAAAAAAAAGAAGGGATCGATTTTAATATGCGTAATGATGTTTATTTACAAAATAATAGCAAGATAAATACAAAACACAATAAAGCAGATACAAGCAGTTAAAGCAAAATACCAAGAGACTGTCAATCACAATTAGCTCTTTGTAGCTAAATCAATTAAATGACAAATGTATGATCCTGTATTACTTAGCACCAGTCTAAACAAAGAACTCCCAATTAATTGTCTCGTCAAACCTAAGCAAGGGACTAAGAAAACCCTGTGTGCATACAGGTTACAAACACGAACCAAAGTCGTGCTCCAAAAGGCCTCAAAGGGGTTGGTTAGCGCAAGGGATACCAAAGCCAACATACCGGATCCTACACCGGCGGGCTACCAAACACCCGAACCAAAAACGGGACAAATCAACCTCTAAAACTAAACCAAACACCCACCAGGCAACAAAAACAACATGTACCCAGCATGCACACGACAAAAACCAACCTTCCCTAAAACAAGATAATAGTTTAGCCACCCACTGTGCTAAGGATACGTTCACATAAAATGCCTTACAAAGATCATCCAATTAACAACAATGATCAACATGGCAGATTGAAACAAGATCAAAATAGAGGCAAGCAGAGATGACACAAACTAGCGCATAACTAAGCCAAAGATTCTCCCCAGTAAAACATAAGATAGATAGTCACACCTAACATAGGGACACAATAATCACACCGTGCAATCTGGTCACTGACATGGAACTTCCGCCATGTAACACAAAGAAAATAGGGCATGGTCGCTACAGTGGTAATCAAAGCCAACCTACCGGATCCAACACCGGTGCGCAACATAGAACCCGAAATCCAGTCCGAACAAATGGGACTAGCCATTCAAAATAACGGGTCTACACATCCACTACCAACAAGCCACAATACCAATGCCCCTACACAACACCAGTACCAAGATTGCACAAAACCTAAAAGCCCCAAACAATCCAAATAAGAAGGCTGCTTAGCTACCTCATGCACTAGTAAACAAAATCTACTGAATGCTCCACTATACTTAAAACATACAATCCAACTTTAAAATTAATTGACTACTGCAAAACATCAATAATACAACTAGATCCAAATTGACTAATCCATTCACAACATAACAAATCATACTTAATATAAATTCATAATCTATGTATAAAGCAATCTCCCTAAGCTAATCCAAAACTCAACTTTCAATTAAACTACTTATGCTTCAATCCCCTTCTAAATCATAACATAAGTTATTAATTCTGCCATACTAACAAATTTTATAATCCTAATCAATTCCCCAGCAGAAACACAATACAGCAAACCCACACAATCCTAATATCCAATTTTACAAACTACAATACTAAATATAGTCCGAAGCTATCTAACTAATTCTTAAACAATTTAACACTTCAATATAAAGGATCACAATCTAAAATTCCCACTAATAACAATATAAATCTTATTAAATCCAATCCCGCTATAATTCCAATCCATAATCCAAATCTAAATAACTAATACAAGATTTCATTTAAACATTACACTAAATCCATTACAAATAATACAAAATTCTAAACTGAACTATACTACAAAACAAGGGTATACCATTAACTAAATAAAATAAAATGATCGGTACCAAATTACCACATGGTCTCTCTTTCCATAACGAGAGGGCTAGGCCTAACCATCGACTAGTTTAGGATCGCAACACGAACCATATCCGAGTGGAACACGCTTGTTCCCGGTCCAAAAGCATCCGCTTCGTCTTCGTCATCTCCTGGGGCTTCCATCACGTCTCAGTCCTTTCTGCTTGGTCTCTGGATCTTGAATGCCTCCATAATGCTTCTGCCCACCCCCTTTTATACACAGGGCAAATCCCGCAGTGAATTCTGGGATCGCCCTCTGGTGGCGAAGCTGGAAATATGCATAATATTTCCGGAATTCTCAGTGAGAACACAAAGAAAGAAAGCATCGAAAATTCGATCCTCCCAGCATGCATTGGAACAGCCAAATGC
>JAHWFO010075106.1:355609-381722 GCA_023313115.1 Rhysida immarginata | reverse complement strand
TTTTTAATTAAATGGAGTTTTTATTTATTTTAAATTAATATATTTTACCGTATTTTTTCGAATATAGGCCGCGGCTCTAGAACCCAAGAAAATTTTCGGAGTGCGGCCTAAATCAAAGTTGTTTTTTTTTTAAATAGCGAATTATTATCGGTAATTGTGAGTTTTCAAAAAGATCGAAATACTGTTTTAGCTTCCCGTAGTATTTTAAATAGTAACTTAGCTAGTAATTTTATTAATTATATAGCCATCTTCATTATTTTTATATATTTAATGAAACTTTTTTAAATTTATTAATTAAATGTGTAAATAATTACAGTAATCTCATTTTAATGAATGAGCGCAACTCCTTATTTCTTCGGCAGCGGCGATGGTTCTATCTTACTGCTGGGTGCTGACCAATAGCGATTTAGAGCATTCTGTGACATCATAACATCTTCAACTAATCGTAACCTCCAAGTACAGTGAATTCAGGGCTAGCGAATTGCCAACATTAACTTTTTAACACTTGATTTTCCTAATAATTTATGAATGAAAACTTATGTGACTAAATTAAAAGAGGCCTTACAGTACAACATTTTAGTTTAAAAACCAACTAGTTTCGGCCTTAATTCCAGCCTTCTTCAGGGTCCAAAAAAGACAGTGTATGATACAAAACATGATAAACGTGGAGATTTCTGATTGGCTGACGTACATAAGGGTGACGTCACCCAATCAAAGGTTACAACATATACAGGTGACGTAGCCAGATTAAATTGAAGTGAACAAAAGAAAAAATAAATAATTAAATAAAAAATAGATAATAAATAATCTTTCTATACATATAAAGAAGGATGTTTGTGGGTTTGTTTGTTTTTTGTTTTTTATACAAATCAACAGTTTAATTTTGATCTTGATAAAATTTCGCATACATGACTTTCAAAAAATAATAATTATTGATAAAAAAATCGATATTCATGGTTATGGCAGGGCATATTAATGAGAAATATTTCATGACCAACAATGCAAGGCAAAGTTTGTGCAATATAGAATTCAATGCATAGAATTCCTGTTATTCAGGCTTTTCTTAGAAAAGAGAATTCTTAGTCCTTAACAATTTCTGGAAAATCTTTAAAAATGATCAGTAACTGGAGATAATGAGTTAGCAGACTATTGAGAAAGAGTGAAAGACAATAGAGGAAGCACTCCTTTAGCTCCATGCTGTATTGAGCAAATGGTAAGCAAGTTAATAGAAAATCTTTAAAAATGATCAGTAACTAAAGATAATGAGTTAGCAGACTATTGAGAAAGAGTGAAAGACGATAGAGGAAGCACTCCTTTAGTTCCGTGCTGTATTAAGCAAATGGGAAGCAAGTACATAGAAGAATCGGCGACCGCTAGACTACACAAAGTGATGAATATCACCTAGAATGGATTTTTTCATTGAAGAGGTAAATTCCAGTCTTTCGGATTTTTCTTAGAATGGATAGTCCCTTCGCTCTATATTGTAGTGATTGAGTTATTATTTAACCAATTTGGAGGTTTAATTTAGCTTTTTGAGGTTGTTCTTTTTTTTAACCTACAAGCATAATTATCCCGGGCAACGCCGGGTCCTCTGCTAGTAAAATAAATAAAATGATTCATACATATCAAAACAATTACAAAATATAATAAATAAACTACTACTAACTACTACAACAAAATCAATTATAATAAAACACAAATAGAATAATAAACAAAACAATACCAAACACTGCAACAAAATTCAGTTACAATAAAGTACAAACCATAATAAACAACGAACGATAAAATATGGCAAAAATTGGCCTACCTAGATATGAAACTACAGATCATGGATTAATCGGATTAAATTGAAATAGGAACGTGTGAAAGTGAACAAAGAAAATAAATAACGTTAAAAATAATACTATACAACTAGGTTTGGTTTGGTTTGTTTAGTATTAACGTCCTTTTCAACTGCCATGGTCATTTCAGGACGGCGTTATAGGGACCGCAAATTTTGTCTCGCAAGGGTTCTTTAACGTGCAGCCGGCAAACTACTACACGTGACCAACGGCTTTACTTCCTTTCCGAAGGAAGTGCGTGATCTCAGCATTTTCCCCCTGAAAAAATCACTATACAACTACAAATTAAAAAGAATATTAAACAAAACAATACCAAACATTACAACAAAATTCAATAATAAATACAAATAGAATAAAAAACAAAATAATACTAAACCATGTAACAACAAAAAAATACAAACCAAAACTAAACAACGAAAGATAAAATGGAAATAGTTTAGCCTACATATACACGAATCTATAGATCATGGCATAGATGGTGAAGTAATTGATATACATCGAAAATACACTTGGTTGTTTAAAAGCCCATTTCGTTGCGGACCAGAGACAGCTTTATAGATTTCTATATTTTCTAATATGGCTACTAATTTCTGTTTATCTGACTTGTGTACGATGCTGAGTGTTTCTCCAATGCTGCAGAGGGAGTGACTTTCTTGTTCAAGGTGGATGGCGAAATGAGAGTTATTGTCTTTCTTCCTGTATGAGTTGGCGTGTTCTTTTAATCGAGTGGCAAGACTATGAACCGACATTCTTATATAGTATTTTCACATTGCGTGCATTGGAGGCGATAGACACTGCATCGGTTGAATGAATTATTATTGTCGCCTGGAGTGCGGCGATTGAAAATTGCATGGCATGATTTTGGGGATCGGAAAGAGATATTGACATCGTATTCACGGAAAAGATGGGACAAGGCAAAGCGTTTGTATCGAGAAATGGGAATGAAAGCCACAGTCTGGGTGGTTGCTGCTTAGGTGAAGACTGTTGATTTACGAGACAACTATGCTTATTTTTTCTTTGGCGGACAATTCGGGATACTACCGTATTTTCACGGATATATCCCACACCCCTAGATACCCCGCGAAATTCCACGTTTATGTAAAAATATTTAGGAAACCCAGCACCCCTGTATACCCTGCTGGGTATACAGGGGTGCAAAGCTGAAAGAACTTCGAGGTAATATTACAGTTAAATCTGAAAATTAAGAAGTATAATTAATTATTTCAACCATTAAATTCAATTAAAATTCATAAAAATTGTATTGGCAATATAAAATGTTCCAAGACATAAAAAATGAGGAGTGGAAGAAGAGTTTATTTTGCAGGAAAAGACAAATCAAGCAGGAAATTCAACACAAAAGTTAGCAGATGGATCCAACAGACTAAAATAAGCAACTGATAAATGAAAGCAAACTAGCATCTCTTTATATATGTAAATTAAGAGCGCCAGAAGGGCTGTGATTGGTTGTTATTAGAAGGCAGGAAATATTAGCCAATAGAAACGCAGTCATTATAGGTAAAGATACCTTCATGATTTATGATTTTTCTGCAGGATATTTTAATTACAAAAAATGTAAAGATACAACTTCATAAAGTAAATACCGTATAAATTAACGGTATTTAAGGATCAAAGATATTTTAATATTTATTTTAAATAAAAAACAAATTGTATACTGCCATCAGAAATAAAATTATTTCTAACATTAAAAATACTGTATTTTATAAATACAAAAGTTCGACATTTTCGACAAAGTTTTTTGTATCAAATATACAATTCTGTAGTAAAAAATTGTTGGCAAAAGCAATATAAAGAAAAGCAAACGTCTTCAAGTAAATAATAAAAATGATTTAAAAGTTTTAACATTAAGCTTTAAACAAAAGTTTCATAACAGAATAAATAAAGAATGGTCTATGAGGGTTTTTACATGCCAAACCACAGATGCTTAAATTATGATGATATAGGAAAGAAATCTAGGCTTAAAATTAAAACCTTAAAATTCCGATTCATTATGGCATGATTCTATACAGGGTGTAACTAAAGGTGTGTTACAAACTTTGGGGAATGATAGAACTGGTCAAAATAAGCATTTTTTGTTCTATGAATATTGGTCCACAACTGCATTATTTAAGAGTTATAGCAACTGTTCAAAATGACGCCCTTCAGCGTCAATGCAGGCTTGCATTCGTCGCTGTACGTTGCAAGACACCCGTTGCAGCATCTGCTGGGAGTCCCTGATGTTGTCTGCTGCTACAGCCAATCGTGCGATGAGTTCCTCCACTGAATTAACCATTGTTTCGTACATCAGGGACTTTAGGTGGCCCCACACAAAGAAATCCAATGGTGTTAGGTCTGGTGATCGTGGCGGCCAGGTAACTGGACCACCCCGTCCAATCCAACGATCGCCAAACGTATCAGTGAGGAAGGCCCGGACATGCTGTGAGAAATGTGGAGGTGCACCATCATGTTGGAACCACATTACTTGACGGATGTTAAGAGGTATGTCATCCAACAGTTCAGGCAGCACCTCCTGAAGAAAGACAAAGGAACAAAAATCACATTCCATGACAAATCTTAAGTTTTAACCCAATGCTTTTTATTTTTCATGACAACTTGCACATTAAAAAATTTCATGAATAATTAATTTGGGAGGTAGGTTTGTGCATTCATACGAGCTGGGAGAATGTACGGCCCAATGAGGCGATTGCCAACAATACTAGCCCACACGTTGACAGAAAATCGTTGCTGGAAGCGCCTTGTCGAAATGGCATGTGGGTTGATACGGTCCCAAACATGGATATTCTGGTGGTTGAAAATGCCTTCCCTGGTGAAGGTTGCTTCATCAGTGAACAGCACCTGCTGTGGGAATGCTGGTTCCTCTCTACAACGTGCAAGAAACCATCTGCAGAATGCCATACGTGGTGCAAAGTCAGCAGCTCCAAATGCTTGCACTCGTTGCATACGAAACGGATGAAACAGTTGGTCATGCAGAACTCGCCAAACAGACATGTGATCTGTGTTCATGATGTGTGCAAGCGCACGGGTGCTACATGTTGGTCTTTCGTGAACTCTACGAAGCACAGCTTCTTCGAATTGAGCGGTACGACGGGTGCGAGCGCGACCATGATCTCCCCGCATCACAGCTACACTTCCTGTTGCTCGTAGACGTCGCACAAGCCGAGCAAACATTGTGTGAGCTGGCTGACGACGTTGTGGAAACTGCCGTCTGTACAGACGACAAGCAGCCCTTCCATTACCGCCTGCAGCACCGTACACTAACGACATGTCAGTGCACTCGTTAAAGGTGTAGTCCATATCCGGATGCGATCACACACGTTAGATTTTTTAGTGTGCAGGATCTGCTTGCATGGTAATGTGATGGTGTGGTCATGTTACTTTAAAAATTTACATGACCATACCATAAATCAGAAAGGGGTGTGTCATAAGCCTGCATTGATGCTGAAGACGTCATTTTGAACAGTGGCTATAACTCTTAAACGATGCAGTTGTGGACCAATGTTCATAGAACAAAAAATGCTTATTTTGACCAGTTCTATCATTCCCCAAAGTTTGTAACACATCTTTAGTTACACCCTGTATACAATGTATATTCAGTATACAGCACATTATTTACTGTGATGTATGCATGTACTTTCTCAAAAATGCATTTACCTACATTAAAGTTGAATTTTCGAAATTATTATATAGGCTACATGGGGTCCGGTAATTTGCCCCAACGACATTTTCGACAAAGTTATTTGTATCAAATATACAATTCTGTAGCAAAGAATTGTTGGCAAAAACAATATAAAGGAAAGCAAACGTCTTCACGTAAATAATAGAAAGGATTTAAAAGTTTTAACATTAAGCTTTAAACAAAGTTTCATAACAGAGTAAATAAAAATGGACTATGAGGATTTTTACATACCAAACCACAGATGTTTAAATCATTGATTGAATTAGGAAAGAGATCCAGGCTCTAGAATTTTCTTTCCTATTTGCATCAGTTCTTAAAGCAATGAACAACTTATTGTGTATTGCATTGAGGCTTAAAATTAAAAACTTAAAATTCCTATTCATTATCGCATTTATCATTCCGATTCATTATCAAAAGGTGAAGAAATTAGTCGGTACAAACTGCTACTACTTCAGGTCGTGGCAGTTTTGAAGTTACTATCCTTTTGAAAAGCTATTTTTTAACGATATGAAAAATGCATAACCTGGATATTTACAATTAAAAACGTAAAAATCTGATTCATTACCGCATGTTTCTTCAAAAAGTTTCTTAATACAGCACAGATGGCGGTTTAATAAAAAAATAATAAAAGGTCATTTCATTTGGAAAAAGGCAAAAATACAGTTAGAGTAGTTTACATGAAATTTTATTTTAAGTTCATTTTTCGAAATTATTACAGTGCATATCGTGTATTAATGCATTAAGTTCTGTAATAAATATTCATTTGAACTTTAAAAAACGTTCTTGGACAATTTCTGGAGATATGGCGACGCCATCTTGTTTATGAGAATTTACTTTTACATTAGCTTTTGGAGACCAAAAATGAGAAAACTGGGCATTAATGTACTGTATATTGTATATACTACATAATGCACTGTAATATGCAAGTATATCAAGTGTTATATGCTAATTTCGTTTGAAATTCGTTATTATTCTCTATCTTAACTGTTATACATCACTTATATTCTTCGAAATTATTATAGTACATGGGATCCGGTCATTTGCACCAACGACATTTTCAACCAGGAAAGTTCTATCTCCTGAAATTGTCCAAGAACGTTTATTAAACTTCAAATGAATATTTATTACAGTGCTTTAATTCATGAATGCATAATATGTAATGTAATAATTTCGAAAAATAAACATACAATAAAAAAAAATCATTTCATCATGACTATTATTATTATTCTTTAAAAACCACCATAAATACAGTATTAAGACACTTTTTGAAGACACATGCGATAATAAATCGGATTGTTAAGTTTTAAATTCTAAAGATCCAGTTTATCTAGAGGATTTTTACATTATTAAAAAAATAATAAAAGGTCATTTCATTTTGAAAAAGCCAAAAATACAGTTACAGTATTTTACATGACATTTTATTGTAAGTTCATTTTTCGAAATTATTACATTACATACTATGCATTTATGAATTAAAACATTGTAATAAATATTCATTGAAGTTTAATAAACGTTCTTGGACAATTTCAGAGAAAGAACTTTCCTGGTCGAAAATGTCATTGGGGCAAATGACTGGATCCCATGTACTATAATAATTTCGAAAATTCAACTTTAATGTAAATGTATTTTTGAGAAACTACATGCATACATCACAGTATATAATGTACTGTATATTGTATATTGTGACGGAACGTTGCGCTGACGCGTCCCAATGTCGTTTTGTGACGCAACAGCACCTCGCTTCACACTTATTCTTGTAGCTATAGCCTACTTTACTCACTTAAATAAGCATTTCTTATTACTAATGGTCTTAGGGTCCCTATTCTTATCTGGTCTGATCGTATAGTGGTAGTTCTGTTTTCTGTCTCCTTCCCATATATCATAATAAGTACCAAAAAAACCAATATCCCACTAGGCAAAATTTATAAACATGAAACACAAAAAAAAAAAGAATTAACTTAATTTCTAGTTCCCCTCTTGTCCCGCTCCCCTTTAATCAATAATCTGCTTCTGGTTGCAAGTTGGGCTTAACCTTATAATAAATATTTAAAAGAAACGTATTACCCCTTTTTCTCCTTCTTATTATTCCTTAATTTCTAGCCCAAGAGAAATTGCTCAATCATAACCCAATTGTGATGCTTATCCACCCCCAAAGTAAACAGGAATCTTGATAATTTCTTAAATAAGACAATTATAACCAATAGCTAGATATATAACACATTTATTCAAATACTTCAGCAAGTAAAATAATAACATACAGGTACAACTCTACTAATTACCCTTCACCACTAAAATTATGTAATCCTCTGTACAGAACCAACAGGACAAAATATGCCAAAATGATCTCCCCCTTTCTTTTTTCTCTTATTTCCTAGTCAGACTTTATCTCTCTCTCGACTATCTTAACACTAAAATCTATTCTTACTATTAATTAATTACCATGAGCCATATCGATTTCTTTAATTGCTTAAGACTATCCCCATTCCTCCTTTCTGAATCATATTAACACTAAAATTTGCGGTCCAAAATATTTCGCGCAGGCCTGTAATTAGAGTTTGTGCACTTATCTGAATGTCGACACTTCCACAGTTGATACCATGACTCCTGCTGGTTGCATGCCGGTTCTCATTCCGTCCTCCTGGGATTCTGCATGTACTGTCCGCTCTATCAGTTGCGTTGACTCTGGCGATCCATCTCCCTTCTCGGTGTGGAAACTGCCGTGGTTGCGCTACGTGGTCAGGCCGGCTCAGATCTGCTGCTTCTTCGTGCTCGCTCTCAGGGCCAGTTGCAGAGCGGTTCGCAGTAAGAAAAACAACGTAGGTCGAACGCACCCAGGTACCCCGGTGTACGAGACATAGGCACTACTTCACCGTGCACCCCTGCGTTCTGGTCACCTGTTGCAAAGCTGCTGGCCACGTCCGCTTACCGCACTCCTGCTCACTCCTCGTCATGTGGGGGCCTGCTAGGCCTACGCTACTGCCTAGGTCCCTGGCATCGCCGTCTCGCCCGCCTATTTCGGAAAGTTGCTCGCTGAAAAAACTTTCTGATACTCGCTGTCGACTCTCCGCTTCGAGATCGCTACCACAACTGTGTCTTTTCTCACTTTTATTCCAGTCATTTCCTCTCCTTCTTGACCTTGATTTCTTTTTGTTCACAGTTCACTTCCAGGAATTTCCTCCTCCTTCTCCCGCTGTCTGGGTATCACCCCACCTCCCCCCTTTTCGCTCATTGTTCACCTTCGATCTGACGAATTTCAAACTAAATTAGCATATAACAGGCATCTCAATAGACCATTGAACGGATCTTGTGGTCGTCCGAGGGCGAATGACCGCTGACGTTTACATTCGTGACATTCTGGAAGAACATGTGATTGTTGCTGCACATGGCATGGGGCCTGGATTCCTTCTGATGCAGGATAATGCTCGTCCACACACTGCAACTGTCACTCTTGATATACTTGCATATTACAGGGCATTATGTAGTATATACAATATACAGTACATTAATTCCCTGTTTTCTCATTTTTTCGTCTCCAAAAGCTAATGTAAAAGTAAATTCTCATAAACAAGATGGCGACGCTATATCTCGGGAAATTGTCCAAGAACGTTGTTTAAAGTTATAATGAATATTTATTACAGTACTTAATGCAATTATACATGATATGTATTGTAATAATTTCGAAAAATGAACTTAACAATAAAAATTCATCTAAACTACTGTAACTGTATTTTTTGCCTTTTTCTAAATGAAATGACCTTTTATTATTTTTTTTAATAAACCGCCATCTGTGCTGTATTAAGAAACTTTTTGAAGAAACATGCGATAATGAACCAGATTTTAAAGTTTTTAATTGTAATTATCCAGGTTATGCATTTTTCATATCGTTAAAAAATAGCTTTTCAAAAAGATGACAACTTCAAAACTGCCATGATTTGAAGTAGTGGCAGTTTGTACCGACTAACTTCTTCACCTTTTGATAATGAATCTGAATGATAAATGCGATAATGAATCGGAATTTTAAGTTTTTAATTTTAAGCCTCAATGCAATGCACGATGTGTTGTTCATTGCTGAAAGAACTGATGCAAATATGAAAGAAAATTCTAGAGCCTGGATCTCTTTCCTATTTCAATCAATAAGTTAAACATCTGTGGTTTGGTATGTGAAAATCCTCATAGACCATTTTTATTTACTCTGTTAAGAAACTTTGTTTAAAGCTTAATATTAAACCACGTGAAAGCGTTTGCTTTCCTATTATCCACGTATATAAAATACAGTATTTTTTATGTTAAAAATAATTTTATTTCTGAATGTAATATACAATGTGTTGTTTATGTTAAAATAAATATTACAATATCTTTGATCCCTAAATACCTTTAATTTATATTTACTTTATGAAGTTGTATATTTACACTTTTTTGTAATTAAAATATCCTGTTTCTATAAAAATCATAAATCATGAAGATATCATTACTTATCATGACTGGCTTTAAGATTAGCCTTATTTTGATTGGCTCATATTTCCTGGCTTCTTTTGGCAACCAATCACAGCCCTTCTGGCCCTCATAGTTTAATATATAAATTCTACCCACGATTTTAGGCCTACTTCATATCGTTCTCTCAACGATATAAAATGAGTAGTGACAATATATTACTTGATTTATATTTATTGATGAATTTATCGATGAATTCACATCCTTTTAATTAAAAATTCACTCCGATAGCGATCAAGCGTGAGCGTTAATCGACAGCGGCGGATTGAACAAAACCAGGTCGCCGAGAAAAAACCCGGTGGGCCGGACAGATGCCTTTACTTTTTCATGATTGAGGGCCACTTTCGCCGATTTTTCCCGGTACCTGCCTGGTACGATTTAGACTGCCAGCCCGCCCATGTTCATCGATCAACGTGAGCACTGCATCTAAAAACTTTCCGCCCTTTTCGTTCTCATCGTTCACTACACGACCAACATTATCAACTTTCAAATCTGATCACGTTCAAGGGCGCCTGATCACTTTCGCCACTTTCGCTTCGCCATAATGGCCGACAGTGAAAGCGTATCCCATCTCTAAGTCTGTTCCGAATGCGTTTATAGTTTTGTAATGAATCTGAAGGCACAAAACACGTCAGGATAAATCTTCCCTTTTAGGTGAAGGCGACGTCGCGCACTCCCACGCTCCCGCTAAACAACGGCCAACTCCCACAGCCAGCTTATGATTGGCATGCACGCACACAACTGGCACACACGCACACAGTTATACTGAAAACGGGAAACGAAATTTGTCTTTAAGGAAAACAAGTTGCCTGTTGGCGCATTTTAATTAAAATTTCTTATAGCTGGATACATGGTAGGGGCGAAGGAGCTGAAGATAAAAGCGAAGATTGTTTTATTTTTTTTATTTTATAAAATTTTTTTCTCTTAGGTTTTGAATTTTCTTTAAAGTTCCGTTTTTCTCGTGCATAGATTTTTGCGTTTTAACGCTCGGGGCTGACTATCAGAAAGATTCACGAGCACGTGTGCGGGGCTAAACGGTCACGAGAACACTTGAGAGGTGTCAGAAACACCAGTATTTTATTATGTATTATTATTATTATTATTATAAGCAAGGGCATGGTGGAGTATATCTTCACCATGAGCAGAGTATGTTTCAAATATGCCAAAGCGACATGCAAGCTACACAGCAGCTTTTAAACAGAAAACTAACAGCCAAGATTGAAAAGGCCTAAGAGCAATCGTGCAGCAGCGAGGCAGTTAGGACACAAGGAAAAATTTATTCGGCGCTGGAGGAAATGTATGCAGAAATATATTATATGTACGAAATTAAAAAATTTTGCCCACTCAAATGCGTATTACTTTTATTGAAGCATATAAGAAAACTGTTTTTAGATTACCGAATGTGTGTGTGGTGGGGGGGGGGGGGCGTATCGGCCGCTGCGGCGTTACTGTCGGAGATTTTACATTTATGTTACATTTTTGCTGCTGCAGTGTATCAGCTGCCACGGCGTTGCTGCCAAAAATTACATTTGATTCCGTTTCAAAGGTAAAAACGATGTTTGGAGAAAAGGAATTAAACATTTGCAGGATGGAATGGGGATCAGTATATCGGTTATCATACACAATGAGAAGGTCGTCAACGTATCGTATATATAAAACATATGAATCAGTGGATAACAAAGGTGTGACATTATTAATCTCGATGTCTTGTAAGAAAATTTCAGACAAAAAACTGCTCAATGGAAAACCCATACCTAAGCCAGATGGTTGTGAATAGATGACATTATTGAACGAAAAATAATTTTATTCAAGCATGACTCTGATGATTGCTAGTAAGTCCACACGTTTGAAGGGGTTGAGAGTAGATGAAACTGCTAATGCACATTCAAGGATACGTAAGGTATCCAGAACTGGAACATTTGTATAAAGGTTAGTGATATCCAATGATCACATGGAGGTATTGTCACTGATGATGACATTAGACAGGCGGGATGATATATCTAAGTAATTAACAACATTATAAGTATTAGGGAGGAGGTGGAGACTGAACAGGAATTTGGATAGGGATTTAGCTACAAAGTGCGCGGGGGCGGGGGAATAATTAACAACTGGGCGAATTGGTTTATTGGGCTTATGTATTTTCACGAGGGCGTTGAGGACCGGGACTCGAGGATTCAGCGGGATAAGGCATCTAAGGTATTTAAACCTGGGAGAAGCGTTGACAACTTTAACTATATTGCTATGGAAGGTTTTGGTGGGGTCAGAATTTAGAATAACAAAGTTATTATCATTGAGAAAAGTAGCGACTTTTATGCTGAGGTCATCACGATATATTACAACTGAAGCATTGCCCTTGTCAGCTTTAATAATTAGAGCATTATGATCATGTAACTTACAGATAATGGAGGAAGCGGCATTGATATCATCTTTCTGGTTATTGTGCGGCTGGTGATTTTTAAGACCGGTAAACATCTTACGTAAAATCGGGCTGGCTAGAATGCGCAGGGGTGTTCTGTCTGGGGCAGGTAGGGATGAAATGGCATTCTTCGTGTCGGAAATCATATTATGTAGTAAACCCTTGGACGGCTTGGTCCGGAGACAGTGTTTGAGGCCTTTGTTCAGTAATGTGGATTCATTTTCATCAATATCAATATCCGTTAAGTTGACAACGTTGCTGTGGAACTTGAAGGAAGATGTAGCACTAGATTTTCTGGCGGAAGTAATCTGTTCAGATCGTAAGATTTCTAACTTGGAACACAAGGTCTCGTACTTGTTATGTTTAAATTCCAGTAGGCATTAGTCATCTTCGTGCAGTAGGCTTGCCATGGCTTGGGGACCGAGTAAGTCGGTTAATTGCAGGTGGATTCGGTAGATTTCACAGTTCAGGCGATTTTTCTTTTCATATAGAAAATCAGTGGCCTTGGCGGCCCAAGTTTTAACGGCAGCGGCTTTGGCTGCCTGGGCTGTGAAGGATCTATTTCGAATTGTTACCTGTGCATATTTAGGTTGTAAGCGTTCACAGATACACGTATTGTTATACCATATGTTCAATATGGTGGCTGCCAGCTTCTTTCTTTTGTGGAACATTCTCGAGATGAGGAATGACAAATCTGTTAGGATGTTGTCGGTTCGTAGTTTTGCCACTCGATTCAAAGAACACGCCAACTCATACAGGAAGAAAGACAATAACTCTCATTTCGCCATCCACCTTGAACAAAAAAATCACCCCCTCTGCAGCATTGGAGAAACACTCAGCATCGTGAACTGCCAAAGAAGACTGTATTTAAGTGCGTCGAATCACGAAGTAAATCTATCAACAAAACGATCCTGAGTCGAACTGTATGTGATGAAAAGTGATTATGACAAAATGAGGTACCTACCATGAAAATGATTTCACTATAAATACTGTAAGTAAATACGATAAATAAAGTCGAATTAATTTTTTTTTATGTTAATAATGACTTTCAACCCCCCCCACCCCAACATAACTCCCGCTTTCGCTGTAGATGAGTAGTGTCGTTCGCGTAATGATTTTGGAATGATCGCCAATATATTTATATATCGTATCTATTTTCTTTTAAATTTGCTTATTATCTTTTTTATAAGAAAATTTTGTTACACTTTTTGAAAGAGTAAATCGCAGATAGATATTTTTGTTTTTAGTATAAATTATCCGACTTCCCTGCTGTAGATAAAAACGCGATTGCCTTTGAATTGATGGTTTTCAATTAATGAGTCTTTGTTCAATCTTTTTTTAACATTGAAATTAATATTCGAACACCCTGGAACAATAATTAACCAGTCATATAGACTGTTAAGAAAATCAAGTGTTAAAAAGTTAATGTCAGAGATTCGCTAGCCCTGAATTCACTGTACTTGGCAGTTACGATTAGTTGAAGATGTTATGATGTCATAGAATGCTCTCTATCACTATTGGTCAGCACCCGCTATCGCTATTGGGTGCGTTGATAGAACCATGGCCGCTGCCGAAGAAATAAGGAGTTGTGCTCATTCATTAAAATGAGATTATTGTAATTATTTACATTTTAAATAATAAATTTATAAAAGTTTCATTAAATATATCAAAGTAATGAAGATGACTATATAAATAATAAAATTACTAGCTAAATTACTATTTAAAATACTATGGGACGCTAAAACGAAGTATTTCGATATTTTTAGGCTAAGTTTTTTTGCGGCCTATAAACGCTTATTTTTCATTCCACCGTCAAATTTGCGGCTGCGGTCTAAAGTGAATGCAGGCAATATTCGAAAAAATACGGTAACTGCATTTTAATAGTCTATTATTGTCCTATAGAGCATTTTTGTTTCATGAAGATAACTCTTATGGTTTGGTCAGAAGTGAGGGAAAGCCAATAATGACGGACAGAATAACGTTTTTATTAGTTAAGGTTAGTGTTGTATTATGATGGGAGAATAATAATAGCAAAAAAAAAAAAAATTGAATCATCAAATGGAAAGTGTCATTTTTAGTGTTTTGAAAAAAGAAACAAAAATGTCTTATGATTTTAATGATCTAGGTTGATTCTTTTTTTTTTCAACTAAGTCACTATTTAGACACCAACTGTGTATATAGATCAATAATGAAAATAGTGAAACATCTTGTCCACATAAAATAGATTTTATTTCTTGTATGTAAACTTCAACCATCATTCAGAAAGAATCAGTACATTTTTTATGGACAACAAGTTTCATTATTTCTACCACTAATTAATTCATTAAATGAAACATCTAGATAATATTTATTTCTGTGTTCACAGGCAATGGTTCAGGTATACTGAAGGTCTTTGAGAGACTTATTCGTGGCATGTGGACACCAACCACAGTCGAATTTATGCAACCAAGTTTGTGAGTATTCTATAACGAATGTCCAAACTATGATAGTTTTTCATGAAAACCACTCTAAGCATTAACTATTTTCTGTCTTTTTTTTTCTTTATTTAGCCCAACTAAAGCCTGCATTGTAGCATCTGTCATTTTTGTCATTGATAAAAAAACAGATTTTATCTCTGCACCTCACGCACTTGTTTACTTTGGAGTTGTGATCTTCTTTGTATACTTTAAGTTGTCTTCTGTCCTACTTGGCATTCACGACCCTTTCATACCATTTGAGAACCTTTTCTGCGCCGTTTTCATGGGTGGTGTCTGGGATGCTTTAAGCCAGGCCATCTCAGGCAAAGGCGATGGCTCATCGAAAACAGATGCTTTGAAGAATGGAAAAAGTGATGCATTAAAGAAAAAAGATTAGAATACCCCATTCCCTTTTAATTATTTATTTTTTAAACCAGGCTTTAAATTAATTTCATTTATTTTAAAATCAAACATCTTTATTTTGTGAAATATTCATTTTTTAAAAGAAATATACTTTTCCTTTTATAGAAGCTGAATAAATGCAGCTACTTGAAACTAAGCACCAATTTGGAAAGAAAAAGCATTTAAAGGCATAATCATGCAAAACACAAATCAACCCCCTCCCCAAAAATTCTTTTATAGATTTTATAGTTTTAGGGATTTAAATTGCAGTATTGTCATATGGAAAATAAGTACCATTTCAATATCTACAAAAATGTATAATATGTACTTTCATTTTTTATTAATTTTAAACTTTGATTCATTTATGGAAGTACTGCAAACGATTAAATTATTAAATTTTATGCTTCTACCTTTCAGGTAGAATTTTAAATGTATAGTTTTTTTGTTTTTTTTAATATTATTTCAAAATGTTTTCGTCATTGTAAAATTAAGAGAGAGAAGGTTTGAAATGGATTTAAAAATTAAGTTTACATTTTAATTGTGTACATTTTATTTTCTAAATTTTATGGTAACCTTATAATAGGATGGATAAAGAAAGGTTATAAGTTCTGAAATTCACGAATGACTCCTATAATTTTTCCTCCTCTTCTCCTTTTATTATTAAATAGGTTAGATAAATTTTTTTTAAATTCAACTTTATACAGCAATAACTTTCATAAAATTTTGGATATAACATGGTAGAGAAATTTGCTCAAATAGGTTTTTTTGCATCAAATAAAAAATTATGGAGAGAAATCTAAATTTCTTCTTTATCTACAATCATCAATGATGAATTTACATATCTTTCTAATACTTAGATTTCTTCCTTTCTTTCTCTTTATTTTTATCATCTTCAGTGAAGAAATAAAAAAAAAATATTGCACTTTTCTTTTTTTAATTTATTTTAAGTTACTGTGTAAAGATCTATTAGGAATGTTATATAAAAAATACAAATATTTATAATTTTTCAAGGACATTTGCTCACTATTGATTTTTTTTTTTTTTTTGCTCTTAAGTTTTATTCTCTAATTAGGATTGAAAATTATACATAAAATTCTTACTTTTTTATCTTTAAAAATAAGATTATCTATGATTATTATATTCAAAACTCTGTGGCTGTAATAATTTTTCCGTCTTTTACATCTTCCATAAATAAAAAAAAAATTTTTAATCTTTTTCTAAAACGATGAGTCTAATTATTGTTAACAAGTCAAAAACATTTAACTTTGTGAATTTTGATATAAACTTATTGAAGTGGGTGCTATACAAGTTGGCTAAAAAGGAGTCCAAGATTACACAATAAAAAAATATATAAGGGATGTGTTTGTTTACTGCGACAAAAGCGACGAAGGAGACTACCAAGCGACAAAACCGTGACAGTCATCAGAGTGACAAAAGCAAACGAATTTGTCGATCCGACTATCTTTAAAATTGCTTTAGATGTGCGTAATTGCATTTACGCCGATTTAAAGTGAAAACTTTTATTGGAGTAAACTAAAATTATTACGTCAAATATACAGAAACCGTATATATGATTGAAAGATTGCTAGATACACTACCCTATCAAAAGTCATGGGACAACCCTGATTTGAATGAAATGAGACATTCCTTTGCAATTTCACTGTTGGCATTCTTCCCAGCACTACATAACAGAGAGTATGCAATTATAAGATGATGCTTGCGTGAAGAATGTCTCAAAGAACAGAGCTTTCAGACTTCCAAAGAGGTGCAATTGTTGGGTGCCATCTCGCAGGCAAAACTGTTAGAGCGACAACATTGAATCTAACTCAATAGCGATTGGTTGAATGGAGTGATGAGTCCTGCTACACCATCTGTCAGTCGGATGGATGGGTTTGGGTATGGTGAATGCCCGGCAAACATTATCTGCCAAGCTGTGTTGTGCCCATGGTGAATTTCGGCAGAGGGTCGATGATGGTGTGGGGGTGCTTTTCATGGTATGGGTTGCATGCAATCGTTTCTGTGGATAGACATCTAAACGCAGAGCGTTACCAAGACATTCTGGACAATGCAGCACTCCCATCTCTCTGACAGCACTTTGTCAATGACCCTTTTCCGTTTCAGCACGATAACGCACCTTGCCATAAAGCAAGGGCTGTAGGCACATGGTTTGATGAATAGGGGGTTCGAGAACTTGACTGGCTGCCCAGAGCCCCGATCTGAACCCCATCAACATCTGTGGGACGTATAGGAACGTCGATTGGGCACTTGTGCGGAATGTTCAATCCGTGACTGAACTGTCCAAGACACTTATGGCAGAATGATGAAAATTACCTGTCGAAACGTATCAAAAACTTGTGGATAGTATGCCCCAGAGAGTAGAAGCTGTGATAGCAGTAAAAGGTGGTCCAACAAGATACCAAAATATGTATATTTTTGAGTGTTTCTATTAAAGTGATGGTGTCCCTTGACTTTTGATAGGGTAGTGTATATTTTCAATTCATCCTCCTTGCTTTGGTTTTGTTGTGACTTGAATATGGCTGCTAGAATCAGCTTGAATGACTGGCTTGAATGCTAATCCCACAGAGGCTGACGATCGTTTTACCTCGTCGACCCAGTCGGGTGAAAAAGCGTAACTGCGTCGGCGTCACTGGCAAAAGCAAACAGAAATAGTTGGTCTGACGAGACTAAACAAACGCAATCACGTTAACTTTGTCGCTTTCGTCGCACTAAACAAACACACCCAAGGTTTAATGAAGCTGATATGTTTTGCGCTTATATCATTATCAGAGCCAGTCTGAGCACATTGAGGAATACACACCCAAACACAATAAGAGAAAATATGGAAATCCTAGGATTAGAAAATTTTATAGCATTCATTATACATTGAAAATGCCATTAGACATTACAATTTGTAAGAAACGTTACAGGCCAAAAATAAAATGTCAATTTTTTCTTGCTGGTAATGATGCTCTGAAACTAAGGTTATAGGTCACTTCATCGACACAGACATTTCATTGACAGTCACTTCATTGACTGACATTTCATCAACCAAGTGATATAAGATGTGCCCAAATAAAAAGGAGACTATGGTTATATCTAACAAATATTTTAAGTACAGATTTGATGTTTAGTTAATGTGTAAATGGAGCCTACACATAATTACCATTGATACTGATGCACTCCTCCCAGCATGTAGGAAGCAAATAGATGGCTTCTGTGTAGAAACTCTTGGGTTGCATATGAATATATTTATTCACAGTGTTTTGCACTTCTTTGTCACAGGTGAACTGATGATCTCTCAGTGATTTTTTAAGGGGCCAAAGATATGGGAATCACATGGGGAGATGTCAGGGCTGTACGGAGGTTATTTGAGGACTTCCTATCGAAGTGTTTTCAGGAGATGGAATGTCTTCTTGGCCACATGTGGCTTAGCATTGTCTTGGACCAGCACTTTCCCTTTCGAGAGCTTCCTTCTGCACATGTTTCTGATGGCATGCTTCAGCTTCAGCAACATGTTCCAGTTTCGTTCAGTGTTAATTGTTTCACTCTGTTCCGGCCAGTTGATGAGTCTAGGTCCTTCGTCGAAAAAGAAACTGGGCATCACTTTTCCGGATGTGGGTAGCTGGATGGACCCATCCATCTACCAACAAACACATTTACTCACCTTGATTAGATACAGTGGCACTACAGTAAAGTCTCCTTTTCATTTGGGCACACCTTATATAATCAACAAAAAATTAAATGCATAACCAGTTAATGCACAGGATATCATAACCAAAGCGAATTTAAATGTGAAAATATGAATGGGTAAATCTAATCAATATGTATAGATTTTGTATAAGCAGGTTTGAGTGAAATGTGTATGAATAAGCACAAGTTTGTAAGATAGTGAGGATATAAAGGTGGGGACATGAGAATAAAACATGAAACCATAAAAACAGAATAAGGGCATATATACACCATAACCTGTTTACAATGAAATTCACAGGAACATAAAATCATTTCGTTTTATCCCGAATTCGCTATATACCATAACTCCTTAGAATGAAATTCATGTGGAGAAAGAATTTTTTCGTTATAAATGAGATATGGTATGAAAATAATTTATTAAAGACTATTTTTGTTTTTTAAAATTTTTATTCACGGTTAGGTGGGAAAAAAATCGGTTATCGAATTTTGCACACAATTTGTAATAAGTTTCTCTTTCAAGTAATTATCCCATTTATAAAAATCGTTTAATATTTTTCTGGGGCATCATTCTGTGACAGTATATGCTCTTAGAACTACTCAGGACAAGAACTACTAGACCAATATATGCACGCTTTAAAAATGGCACTGGCTCAGGTAAAAGCTCTTCATCTTCACTTTCATTTTCAGATTTTCCATTTTGACAGTTCCACAATTTAATCATCATTTAAAGAATCTGAGGTTGTAATGTTCTTGTCTACTTCTACATACAGTGTAGTTGCAGTTATCTGGACCCCTGAACAACCGGACCCTCTATTATCCAGATGACTCGTGGGAAATGTTGTGATGAGCACGTGAAGAAAACTTGCTACAGTTCTCTTGTTTTTTTTTCTCATGACTCTTTTTCCCGTATAATGGGGGCCTAAATCTTTTGAAGATTTTAAAAGGTAAATGATAATAATCATTCTATAATACAGTCTCAATGTAGTATAAATCATTAAAATATTCTTTTAATGAACTGAACATAGACCTCTTAGCAGTCTATTAAAAACATTATGGAAACCATCTTAAAAAGGTTCCGAGTAGTGTTAAGCAGCTTGACAAAGGTGTAAATAATATAAACTTGATGCTGTTTAAGGTGTGGGGACATCACTATTTCTGACATCAAGAAACAAAAAGACGAAATAAAGAAGTTTGTTTCATAGACCGAATGTGGAGTAGGAAAGTAAAAACCTCTTAAAAGAGCTGAACACCATGAAGTGGAAGATGCTCTCTATTCTTGGTTCATGCTTGATGCAGCAGAGGTACACCACTAAGTGGTCCGATTCTTGCAGAAAAAGCAAAATATTATTATGAAAAAATGACAGGTAAATCAAGTGAAATATATTTCACTGCTAGTCCAGATTGGCTTGATAATTTTAAGTCCCGTTTTGGAATCCGTCTGCTCTGTAAGCTTTGTGCCGATGACAGTGCAGTAGCGCCATTTTTAGAAAAATTCAACCAAACTGTTTCTGAAATGAATTTGAATCGAGAAGAGTATAATGCTGATGAAAGCGGTCTTTATTGGATGTTACCCAGCTGATTGTTGTTGTGCTTTCTATTCAGCTCATTGTCATTTCGTGAAATACTGATTTATTAATAAGGACAGTGCAAAAATAATTTAATGGATCTTTTTGAAATTTAATTTTTAATGTATGCATCTTTGGTCCATGCTGCGGAATCCTTTGCTCCAGGAAGAAAACAGCACTAAGAAAGACTCACTTTCTTGGTTTGTTCCAATGCTTCTGGTTCACTCAAGCTGAAACTACTGGTCATCGGGAAATCTAGAAAACCACGAGGTCTGTCCCTCCATGTAACATATCATTGGCAAAAATTTCATGGATGACAAGAGAAATTTTTAAGAACTTTCAAGAAGAATTTATTCCTCAAATCAAACAACATTTAAAAACATTGAATCTTCCTCAAAGAGCTCTACTTCTACTGGACAATTATCCTTTTGAAGAGGAACTGCAAAGTGATGATAAAATGATGTGTTATGTTTCTTCCTCCTAATGTAACATAAAGTTATTGTATCGAATATTAACCCAGGAGGGAGCAGATATTTCTTGCATCTTAAAAACATTAATGTAAAGGATATAGTCTATTGGTTAGCTGAACCATGGAATGATGTGACTGAAGTGGTATTGAGAGCAGCTTGGAAAAACATTGGCCCATTGTCTGTAATTCAGATGAAAGCATTGAACAAATGGAAATTGATCAACTGAGGATCAGTCAAATGAAGAATTTGATCACACCGAAAAAATAGTGCAAAAAATCTCTGACACATTTGGAACTATGAAGATTACTGGCCTAAATAATCAAACTATTATATCTGGATTAATAATGGTCCACGAAACCCTAACTGATGATGAAATCATTGAACGAATACTAAATGTCATAACATCAGAAAATGACGATGAAAATGAAATGCAAACCAGCCAAAAATTTAGTCACAAAACTGCTGCAAAATGTTTGGAAACATCTCTTTTATGGGCTGAACAGAATAATTGTACTTTACCAGAACTAATGGCTATAATTGTCCTTTACCAGATGGAAAAAGCATCAAACTTAATTTAACTGAATGTTTGAAACAACAGATAATTGGTTACTTCTTTAAACTAACTGAATGAAACAGACAAATCAAACCGTTAAAGTTTATTCTTTATGTACCGTTTTGTAAATCGACTCTCTAATTGTCACATTTTTTTAATTATCAAGATTTTATGACAACTGTTAATATTGTAATCGTTAATGTTGGTTTTACAATGTTTGTATGTTCTTAAATAGCACAGATATAATCTAAATAAAATTTATCGAAAGTTGAAAATGAATATTTATTATAGATGTCTATGGCAACAGGTGCCGGAGAAAGTCATACCAAACTGCTTCCAGAAAGCAGATTTTTCGAAGGGCAGTCCTACGGAAGAGCCAGAGGAGGACGAGGAAACTTTGCAGGAGTAGAAGAATGGGAGATTCTTCAAAACAGAAGTCCATATAGAGAAATATTAGCAACGATCTCATTTAAAGACTACAGTGTAGTCGTGGTTATCCGGACTATTGATTGTTGTTCCAATCCGGATAATCGAAATTTCCAAATAATCGAAGTTTTATTTATACATGCCATGGATCACACACCTTCAATATGGCGTCCAAGACAGTCCATTTTTTTCCATTTATCCTTTTCGTCAACAGCATGAATCATGTTGTGCACTAGCTGTTTTCACAAGAGGGTTTTTAAAGAATAAATCACCCGCTGATCAAGGGGCTGCAAGTGGGACAAAGTTGCATTTGGGGGAAAAATTTAACTTCTAAATTTTTCAACGTCTAATTTGGCAGCAGCGTATATGACTGATGGTGCTGTGTCGTTCACTTATGCTTATCATAGTGCTCCACTTAGAAGAGTGCTTCACTTACAAGAGTGGTCCGCTTTGTGATATCTTGATAATTAATGTCAAGAAACTTATATTAAACTAAGGGATAAAGAAGAGGCAGGCTTAAGATAACGGTAAAATTTAATGTAACAACTATAGATAAGCAAATACAAGGAATAAATTAGAAGAAAAATTTTTTTGCTAAATTGACATAATATTAATAATTGAATCCAGCACGGAAAGTATTATGTGCACTATTCTATTCGGGAGATTGGTTTAGTTTGGTTTGTTTGGTATTAACGTCCTTTTCAACTGCCATGGTCATTTCAGGATGGCGTTATAGGGGCCGCAAATTTTGCCTCGCAAGGGTTTTTTAACGTGCAGCCAGCAAACGACTACATGGGACCAACGGCTTTACTTCCCTTCCAAAAAAAGTGCATGATCTCAGGATTTTCCCCCTGAAAAAATCCTCGTCATCCTCGGCCGGGATCGAACCCGCGTCCTCGGGTATCAGAGGCGATCACGCAACCACTGAGCCACCGAGGCCAATCTATTCAAGAGAAACACACCACCCTTAATATACAAACTAAACAAATCACACAGAGTAAAACAAGGTCAAATAATTCTAAATTAGAAAGTTAATAATGCCCCCATGGCGGTCTAAAGTCTGGGACGTGGATTGGACTGGAACGTTCATGTAGCACGACTGGGCAGTGGGTAATGAAAGGGTAAGATGGTTACTTTCGTTTAGACATCTGGGAGATGAATCTTCGAAGGCTGGCAAACATCGTCTCGTTACGTCTTAGCTGGATTGGACTACAAAATAATTTCCCTCCTCAGCACCCCCCACCTTATGTATCCCTCCTGCATTACCCAGCAGTCTGCTCGCGTCATCTCGTTCCTGATTAGTTGTGTTCTGGCCAACCCCAATCGCCACCTGGTGGTTGCTGCTGGAAACTCTCACAACTCTGCCGAAGCTTCAAGTGGAAGTGAGGGGTCTCACGGCCACTTGCAACGGTGCCAACATCAGGACCACGTGCGATTTACGAATGTCACAACTCCCTTCCTCCATGGTGATGTCTTGATCACTAGATGAGCTGCTTCAGTCCTCCTGGATCTGGTTTACGACTGTGCCTCCCTTGAGGCAATCCATTCTTGGTTTGCAGCAGAGATTGTATCTCATTTGATTGGTGGTGCTGCTGGTTCGGTTCCTTCATTGGTTTCTTCTTGAGGCTCCTGTGTACCAATCTGGTAGGGGATGATGGGATCTCCATCCCCTTCTTCTTCTGGATCTCTGTTGTAACTGCCTGGTGAGGGTTGATGAACTTCTGATCTGTAACGACTTCCCCTAGAACCCATGCTTCCCCAAGCTGCCTTCAACCTATCAATGTGAACGACTTCTCTGTCCCGCAAACCAGATCCCTGAACTTCATAATTTACAGAGCTCAGCTTCTGAGTTATTCGATAAGACCCCCATAGTTAAACCCTAATTTGTTTTTTCCCCTTCTTTTGATGAGAAGTAATTCTTTATCCCCCACCTGAAAATCTTTCAAGTGCCTTCCCTGATTACGCTGCCTAAGTTTGGCATCCCTACGAATGTCACTCTCATGGTTAGCTATGTTACGAGCGACTCACAGTCTGGCTGTAATTTCTTACTTATAGGTGGTCATATCCATGCTTGTTTTCCCTTTCCATTCCCCATCCCAAGTAGTTGTTGGGTCAAACCCGTACAGTAGATAGGCTGGAGTGTCTCTTGTGTTCTCATTGTATGTCGTCCGGATACTGAAGAGGGCGGCGCTCAGGAATCTGTCCCAAGCATAAGGTTTCCCATCGCAGAGGCACCTCAAAGTCTCAAGGATGTTTTTGGTTCATCATCTCGACAATACCATTTGAAGTGGAACGATATGCCGTTGTAGCAGTATGAGTGATGCTGAGATCTTCGAGTACATTACGCGTCACTTCTGAGGTGAAATTTGTTCCCGTCAGATATCACTTCCTTAGGCACCCCATAGAGACAAACAATACCTTCCACAAATGCTTTAGCAACTGTAGTGGCCTTTTGTTCTTTCAAAGGGAAACCTTCAGGGTACCTGGACATTATATCAATGCAAACAATGACATGGAGTGCGAGCTATTGCATTTACAGCAGTGTCATTTTTGTGCTGACTTAGAATTATTTCACGGCTGTTCCTTTTGTTTTTTAGGGTTCCGTACGTCCGAGTGAAAATGGAACCCTAATAGGATCACTCCCGTGTCTGTCTGTCTGTCACAGCCAATTTACTCCAAATCTACTGGATCAATTAAGATGAAATTTGGTATACATATGAATTTCTGTGACCCAAAAACGGACTTGTAACATAAATTTTGAATATGGAGGTCACTTTTGGGGGTCTAATTAAAAAATTTTAAAAAAAAGTTTTGCAAATTCTACCATGTGATATATCAAATAAAAGGGCTTGTTGTGAGGGACTCAAATATATATTTTTTTATAATTTTAAAATAAATAATTTTGAAGTTTTTTTAAAAAAAATATGAAAATTAACCATTTCCCCCACCTTTTCTCCGAAACTACTGAGCCTAAAATTTCAAAAAAAATATAGAAAATAGTTCTTTACTTATAGATTACAGTCAACGCTATAAGAAGTCTATGGGCTTAAAATAACATGGTAAATCTCTCAATATCAAGTATCTGCATAATGGTTGACTTTGCTTGTAAATATTATAAAATAAGGACTTCTGAAATTAGCAAAGGGTAGAATATTTAATTGCCTATGCGTTTCGTAATAATTACATCTTCAGGGAAACAATACAACTACAATTGAGGCTGATCGCGTTCACAAATTTATGGACATACCCCACCAATTGAAATGCAAAAAATAAAAGCTAAATAAAAATAAACATAATCGTTAGATATCATAATACTAAAAGGCTCTTAGAAGCAGAGTAAATCTGCATTCGCGACACATTTGATTGAAAAGAAACACCCATTCGCCGAAATACAAGAAATTATGAGTATTATAAAACATGAAAAGGACCAGAGACGAATCCTCACGTTGGAAACTTTAGAAATCAGAAAACATGTGCTAGCAAGACAGGTGTTACTTTTAAACAACCAGACAAGTTTTATAAAGAACCCGATCTTGGATGTAGTAAATGAAGTGATCAATAACAAGAATCGAAATCGGCCACGTTGTGACGTTCGTCTATTTCAAGTGATTGAAACTTGTTGTATTGGAAAAACCACGTGGCCAGGAGGCCACGCATCTTGTAATCGCTAGCTCGGTAACTCAGCGGGAACTGATTGACTTTTGAACATCGCCAACAGATGGAGCCACCGTCAAGCGTGTCATCAGCCAATCAGCAACCAGAACCATCACGAGAGCGAGCCTACTCTCGTAAACGATATAAAAAGGGGCATTTTCGGATTCGCAGCACACAGACTGGATTCAGTTTCCCTCAAAGCAGCAGATAGCAGATAGCCTCCGGATTTCCACGACGAGATGTCGCCACCGAGTGGACTGTGTGAACTGCGAACCGTAAGTAACCGATTCTCTTTATTTCCCCTTTGACCAAGCGGTATTGTCTTGAATCATAACTGATGCTAATTTGCTGTCACGAACAATTCTCTGAACTTAATAATGGTGCTGATCTAATTGTTGTCTATTACAGTCATTAAGTTGTTTATCCTATAAAGCTATAGGATCATTTATCCTGTT
>JAHWFO010075106.1:340532-353359 GCA_023313115.1 Rhysida immarginata | reverse complement strand
GATAATGGCTTCCCGAAGAAATCGCGGGCCCACGTGGCTATGTCCGTAATCGCAGCATTCCTATGCGTGACGCAGTGACGTCGGAGGATCCGAAGAGCTCGAGCATTCAGAATAGGTTTTCTACCTTGGCCTTTCCGAACTGTGATCTTGCCACTATCTCGGTAGCGCTTGATAATATTATGTACTGTAGATGATGACAGGTCAAATCTTCTGGCTATTGCACGCTGAGAAACGTTGTTTGTGAATTCTTGAATGATTCGAACACGAAGATCTTCACTAACTGTCTTGCCTCGACCCATCGTTCCGAATAAGTTACCTGAACGACGGATGGCAACTGTTATTTATACGGAATGTAGTACGACGTCATCATTCTAGATTATTCCCGAACAATTCGGAAGGTTCCATTACTAACGGCACTTTCTACAACGTATGTCCCTACTATTTTGGAACGTGTTGCAACACCCCCATTCAAATTGCACGTCCCGGCCACGATACAAAATGTTTTGGTGCACACAGTATATTTATGTCATTTTATAAACGTATCTGCTATTTTGTATTCGCGAGAAAGTTTTGTTACATCATCCCTTTTTGTTTTTTCTATATATTTTGCACTGTCCCAACTTTTTTGGAAATGAGTATTGTATTTAAATTTAAATAAAAACCAGTTGAGAATTTGTGGTACTGCATTGTCAGAACGATGTTGATTAATTAAAAAATCGTTACTGTATTCGCAAATTCCGTCGTCACTTTTTTCCATTTGATTTCGATTATGGTTCACATTCTGACAGAGTATCAAAAATAAGTAAAAGTTTTAACAAGCCTATGTGTCCTATCTGTTCGGGAACAGGGTCAAAATGACGTTAATCAGTTTGGTCGAAGGACCAAAGTATAATGAAGTGAATAATAGTGTACGGCAATAATGTATACAAAAAAATCAATAATGTAAAGTTTTTATCTAACTTTACACAATTGATTTTTTATCTAATCACTCCTCCTCTCTTATATATTAATGAATATAATTAATTTTCTTGTTCTAATATACACTGCTCAAAACAATTAAAGGAACACTTGTAGAATCCCCTACAGAGGGCGTAAATAATACTTTTTAGCAATTTCATCTTCTGCAACATGAAACCTACTATCTCACTCAAAGGAAATGGTTGAAGCCAACACATTTTGCTGCCAGATGTTCTGAGAAATTTGCATAGCAATATAACCCCCCGGAAAAAAAAGTGGTTACATGCCAGAATACTCTTTGCTTGGAGATAACAGTTCAACATTAGAAGGTGCAGGCATTCCTGGAACGTTGTTGTTAGTGCACTGACATGCCACGAAGGCATCTTGAAGCAGTAGAAGCTGCGAGAGCCGTAACATTGCTCCAAACGGGTCAATCATTTCGGACTGTGGCAAATGCCCTCAATGTGTCCTCTTCCGTCATTTTCCGACTGTGGACACGATTCCAGGCGACTGGCCAGTACACACGAAGAGCTGGGCAAGGTCGCCGATGCTCAGCAACCGCCAATCAAGATCGTTATATGCGGATTTGTGCCCTGCACCAAAGAACCTCAATGGCCAGAGACCTGAGAAATGACCTGCAGATGTCAACTGGGGTAGCTATTTCAGATCAAACAATCCGGAACAGATAACATGAAGTTGGCTTGAGAGCCAGACGACCAAATCGAGTGCCTAGGCTAACCCGCCAACACATACAGGCGCGACAAGAGTTTGCACATCAACATGCCACCTGGCAGCTTCGCCACTGGCGTTCTGTTCTCTTCACAGACGAGTCAAGATTCTGCCTGACCCGCTGTGATGGCCGTCTACATGTCTGGAGACAACGTGGTGAGCGAAACACCGACGCAACAGTTTGTGAGACTGACCGAATGGGATGTTGTTCCATTATGGTGTGGGCTACCATCTCAATAGACCATTGAACGGATCCCGTGGTCGTCCGAGGGCAAATGACCGCTGGCATTCACATTCGTGACATTCTGGAAGAACATGTGATTATTGCTGCACATGGCATGGGGCCTGGATTCCTTCTCATGCAGGATAATGCTCGTCCACACACTGCAGCTGTCACTCAAGACTTTTTACGGATGCATGGCATTCAGACCATGAGGTGGCCTGCAATGAGCCCAGACCTATATCCCCTTGAATATCTTTGGGACATGCTTGACAGGCGAATTCGACCTGCACTTCAGCTCCAGAAACACTGCAACAGCTCATCCAGGCACTTACTGAGGAATGGGACCGGCTTCCTCAAGGTCACATCCGTCGACTGGTACGGAGCATGCCTCGAAGGTGCATGGAGGTTACTGCAGCCCATGGTAGGCATACACATTACGGAGTGGTGCAAAAACTGATCCCTGGAAGAAACAGGGCATTCTCCTCACAACGTCCAAAGGACATTTCACTTTGTATTAGGCAGGGGTCCTGCAGTTTCCTGTTTTTTCTTTATGTTTCTTAACCAGTTTCAATAATGCATTCTATTGTTAAATAAACCGTCTTTTAATGATCACATACAGCGATTTTGTCCATATTATTTGTAGTTGCTTCTGCACGCTGCTTAATAGAAGTGTTCCTTCAAATGTTTTGAGCAGTGTATAATAATCGCGCAATATATCCTCAAAACGATCTGCCAAGAAAATTATAGCAATAAGAGATAGAAACACCAAAAAAGCAGAAAAAACCAAGCCCAGCATGCCAGTTTCACTAAAGACCGAAGTTCACATTTAACAGTTGTAGATGTTCTTCTGTGATGACCCACCCCCCTCTAAAGAACATTTATGATCCATTTTTAGAATTTATTCTGAATTTAGACAACTGTTTAGATTCCATCGTACAACATTAAAGTCCCAATTTTATTCTTCAATCAACACTCTGAAGAATCATATTTATTCTTCTATCAACTTTATCATGCTAGTCCATTTTCTAAATTCTTATTATTTGGACATTAAATTGGAGAAGCAACCTCGGAAACTCTATTCGAGATTTCCTGTCATCAAACGGAGGCATTTTATCTATGGAATTAGTGTAGAGCAGTGTTCTTTTCACAGTGAACTCTGTCAAGTGGAGAACCCCTCTTTCTCCAGCTTGGACTGTGAGCCCTGTGATATCAATTAATTTATCACCTTTTCCAATGATGTGAACTAATGAACATCATTGGGCATCAGTTTACAAGTTTTATGAAGAACTGGGAGAATTAGTGGGATCCTCAGAAGATGAATGGGAGATGAAGGAGAGAGATGAATGCTGAAAAAGAGTGAATTCAGGAGTTGGGTCCAAGAGACTGAAGAGTGATGGAGAATCAAAACAGTCGCGGTACTGTTAGAGTGAAACCATTGTTAATTATTTTTGATAGTTTTTTTTCCAATGTCAAACAAGAATAAAAATCAATATATTACAAATATTATTGATTGATTAATTGATTGTAATCCAATACGTCCATCTAGGGCCTGTATGGCCTGAGGCTGACGAGTTGGGTCCCTGGATTAACGACTGCTGTATGATGGTCACAGCAGCGGGGGGGGGGGGGGGTTAAGATTGTGAATCACGGATGTTCACCCATCCAATGACTAGCCGTGTCTGATGTTGCTCAACTTCTGAAGTTGTGTTTCAGTGAAAGGCCACAGCCTCTCCCTGAATTATTATGAATTAATCCTGCAACTTAGCTAATAAAACTCTCGGAGCCAATGGAGAAGAAGCTACACCACCCCCACCACCCACCACATCGAGGGATATCAGGAAGATGGGTAATGGCATGTTCAATTATTTATCTAACAATCTCTTGACCACCACCTCAATTTATTATGACGAATAATTATATAAATTTCTAATTGAGAACTTGAAATAGTCTTGAAGTGTTTTAAGAGGAAGTTAAAATATAATGTTAAAGTATAAAGAGAAACTAGAATCTGATCATTACTGTTGATTAACTGAATTTATTGAAATTTAGAATTGTTTTATAAAATAGAGGGTTTCTGTCAATTCTCACATAATTATTGATTCTTCTCAAGTAATCATAATATTTAAACTCTTTACCGTTAATCTTTTGTTTTATAAATAAAATGTTTATTTTCCTTTATACATGCGTTTTCTCCATTCATCTTAAGTATAAAGGTGTACTGATTAATGATTATACCTCTGGTGTGAAATAATCCTTAATAAAAGTCTTGGCGTAAATCTGATGGTAGCGACACCCCTTCTGCCACTACCATCGAGGCAGAACTTTGGATATTCTATGTTTATACACATAGAAGAAGGACCGGAGAGGAGGGATTGACGGAGCAGTAACTATTATTCTTTGTATGTGTAAAAATTCCCCCTTTACCTCCTCCCGGTTACCACACTTTTTGTGTTAGGTTAATCATTGTGAAATTGACAGTAGTGAATTTGTAACATTGTGAAAGTCTCGCTTTCATAGTGACAGCGACTTTCTTATTTTTGGCAATCCTGTCACAGACGATTTTTCAAAAATAAAATTGAATTTATAGTTTACACTGTTGTGGCAACTATCGTACGCCAGGCTTTCGAATAAAATCATAACCATTAAAATAGTAACATTATTTATCAGATGCTCAGATCGAAATGTAAGCTTTGTCATATGCGAATTGTGGCGATCCGTAATAACAACACAAACTAGGGAAGAAAGCTTACGTTTTCAAATCTATCTTTCGCCCCATTCTCATCTTAGGTAATAAGATGAAAGAGTGCGATCACGTGTGCTAGTGGCAGGTCATGAATCTTGGGTAATGACTGAAAGAGTGCGGTCAGGTGTGCTAATGGCAGAAATAAGAATCCTGAGAGACGTGGTAGGTATTACCTTACAACATAGACTGCACAGCAGCACAATAAATATTTAGGCGTTGAGCCGCTACTTCAACGCACTGAGAGTTCTCTATAGCATTGCTATGGCCACGTGATGCTACAAACAGGTGATAGTAGGCAGTTGTTTTTTTTCATGCTAGATACCATGGGGCCGGCCTAGAACGAGGTGGCTAGACAACATAGAAACTCTGAGTTTGTGTCGCTTGGGGACACACGACCAGAAGACCTCGAGATCCAGCAGCAAATGGAATGTGGATAGGGTGTCCCATTGTTTTTACACCTGGCCAACACACTGGTGTGCAAAAGATGAAAGGTGCCGTCCCTACATTCCAAATTTGCTGAACTCTGCCTCACAACAGGTACTGTTCACGTGATTGTTTACGTAACAGTTACATAATTTAAACAATTGTTTGTTAATTACCTTTAATTACTATTTTTTACTTAATGTTGGTTACGTAATACCGGATTTTAACCATGGTGCTGGTGCTGCTTCCCGTGGTGGCTCTGTAAAGGTGTCCTAGTTCTCAATTTAAAATGCACTACTTGATTCTATCACACAATTGAACACCCCTTGATTCCCTTATATACCCATCCAGATGGCATGGGGTTGACATACTGGCACCTCAAGTTGATTGCCTAATTACTAATTAACTATTGTTTCTTGGGCAACCAAACTTTTTCCAAGCCCTTTCACACGTTCTTCTAAATAAAACTGTGTATTGCTTGTTTTTTAATTTAATGTTAATTGGTGCACTGTTTCAATTAAGCATTTTATAATTGACATTGCAAACTTTTTTATAAATACGATTTCACACTGCAAAAGGTTTTTATTTAGGTACAGGTTATGGATGAAGCATTTTCCAGTGCTAGAAACCCAGCTGAGTTTGGTGGTGTGCGCAGATTAGCTTTACAAACTAATCATTCTGAAAAAGAGACTGGTGAATGGTTAAGTGGAGTTCCAGCTTACACCCCACATAAGCCTATTCTTCACGTAACCGAATGAGAGTTTTTGCACCATTTAACCAATTTTAAGTTGATCTGGTGGATCTATCAAGTCTGTCAAAACAGAACGACGGGTATAAATTTCTCCTTGCATCGATGTTTTCTCTCATTTTGCATGGGTTGTTCCACTAAAAACGAAGCCAGGTCATGCGCTTCAGAAAGCCTTTCAAAAAATTTTCACTAATATTCAGGTACTGCTAAAAGTGAACAGTGATAAAGGGAAGAAGTTTTAAATAAACAAGTTCAAGACTATTTTAAAGAACTTAACATTCATTTCTTTGCAACCGAATCCAATGTGCAGGCTGCAACAGCTGAATGATTTAACCATACCTTAAAACCCGAATGTTTAAGTATTTTACATATGCCAACACATGTAGGTATTTAGTATCTAGTACAGAGGGCCTACTCCTACGAGGGAGTTTTGCGCCATACCAGTAAATAACGACTGCTACGAGATGACAGTAGCAGCCGGGACCGACGGCTTAACGTGCCCTTCGAAGCACGGGGGGTTTCAAGATGGAAGAGCTGCTGGTGGATAAACAAACCAGTGGCTGTCACCAACTGCTGGAAAACCAGCACTGGTCAATCGGCAAATGGGTCAGACTAAAGTCCCCCAACGGCCGTGCCCCAAATAGCTGTCCCGCCAGCAGTGGCCCTCAAGCCCTGGCCGTCACCCAGCCAGCAGCTGGCCGCGCCTGAAGTTGCTGAACTCAATCGATTAGCAAGCCAACCGACGAGACAACCAGGCCATGGCCACCCCCAACACATGTAGGTACATCGACGTCTTATCTGATCTCGTGCTAAGTTACAACAGTCGAGTCAACAGATCGCTTGGTATAGCCCCATCTGAAGTTAATGATCGGAACTCACCAGCATTGTGGTTGAAAATGCGGCGATATTACACAGCTGCATCACAAACAACACCAAGGCTACAAATTGGTGATCACGTGAGTATTTCAAAGGTGAAACATATTTTCAAAAAGGGTTATCTACCAAATTGGACTGAGGAAGTGTTTGAAGTTTCAAAAATCGTTTTTCGAAAACCTGTTGTGTATAAAATAAAAGATTACAAAGGTGCTGAGATCGCACGTGTATTATATGAACAGGAGTTACAAAAGGTTAAAATGCCTGAAGTCTTCAACATCGAGAGAATTATTAGAAGATGCACAAGACGTGGTGTACGTGAAACTTTTGTGAAATGGCATGGTTACCCAGACAGCATGAACAGTTGGGTTCGAATACGGTGATAGCTGACAAAAAACAACCCAAAACAATGGCACATTTTATCATATTACTGCCGCGTACGCTACGTATCCAAGGTTGGTGGGAGGTTGCATTAATGAAAACGCATTTCCCTGCCCTTAGCATTATTTTTCGACTAATTCCAACTTAATCATGGCTTCAGTGATACACCAGAGGAGCACCGAATATCTTAATGACATTTTTCTATTCCTCACATGAATGGACAGAAGCAAAAACGACAAGTCACAGGATACCAACCGACTGCAATCATAAGTCAAGACGGTCTCATCGAATTCTTTGTCCCAGGTTTAGTGGATTTTTACATCGACCTTGATCAAACTACGCTGAGTTTAAAAGTCGTTATCAATAAAGGTGACGAAGTGCTACCATCACACAATAAAACAGGCCCTGTAAACCTTTTCTTATACTCGTTATTCTCTGAATTGGACTGTTACCTCGGAGATACTTTAGTCAGTCACAGCAACAACTTATATCCATACAGAGCATATTTTGAAACTCTTTTGAACTATGGAGAGTGTCTAAACCAGGGGTGGGCAACCTACGGCCCGCCAAGAGTTTATAAGTTTCCAAATTTTTTTTCGTTGTTCAAAATCTTATTCGTTTGACACATTTCTTTTTAGTGTTACAAATTATTGGAAATAACTTGTTCAGTTCAAAGCCTTGTTCAGTTAGAGCAGTGATGACGTCATATCATTGTTTTTGCTCCTATGTTCGTATTGTAACGGATACAGTAGCCAATCTGGTTTCTAGAATTGGCGCTGGCTCCCCATTAGTGCCTTATCTGTATGTCTGGGAACTATATAAACGTGGTGTTCATAACACTTTCAGTTCACTTCACACTTCGCTGTTCGATTGTCGATCGTCGTAACACTTTCAGTTCGTTGTAGTTCGTTGAAAACTTCTTCGTTGGAAGACTTCATAATTGTAAGTAGACTTCACAGTTTTTAGATAAATATAATATTGTAAATAATAATAGTAATGAATACAGGGTTCGTACGGGTCATGAAAAACCTGGAAAGTCTTGGAAAAATCATAAAAAAAAATTCCAGGCCTGGAAAGTTTTGGAAAATCAATGGTTTCTGACTTAAGTTATGGAAAAGTTTTGAAAAAGTGTTTTTTGAACAGATTTAATGTTTTCTTAATAATTATTTATAAATGATATGAATATATTATTCTTATTTGTATTCAGAGTATATTACGCAAAGAAGTTACTTTCAAGTAAGTCCAAAATTTATAAATTAATTTATTAACGAAAAATTACTTAGAAAATAATTTAAATTAGTTAACGAAAAATTTACCACCTAATTTAGATCCTGAAAAAAAGTTTGGTACACAATGAGTAATTCCAAGCACGCAAAGAAAAGGAAAATAGAGAGTGAATGCCGAATCTTTAATCATGAGTGGACGAGAAAATTCTTCTTTAACCAAATAGGAACAAAGGCCGTGTGTCTTATCTGTCGTGAGAGTGTGGCGGTGTTCAAGGAGTACAATTTGAAAAGGCATTTTGAAACAAAGCATCTTAAATATCACGATTTATCGGATTCTGAAATACAGCGCACAGTAAATATGTTGATGAATAACTTAAAGAACGAGCAAACTGTTTTCGTAAAACAAAGTAACTTGAACAAGGATACCACCACAGCTAGTTTTCTACTAGCAAACAAGATAGCAAAACACAACAAGCCATTTTCTGATGCTGAATTTCTAAAAAGCTGTATGGTGGAAGCAATTAATATCGTACATATGCGAACAGACTTTTTCTTGCATGAAAATAAATAAGTCCAAGAACAAGTCATTACTGACAAATGAAAACTTACAGGCCGTTCTGTGCATTAATAGCAGCCATTTCACACCTGATTACAATAAACTTGTTGCTGACTGTGGATACCTGCAAACTTCACACTAATAAATAGTGACTTATTATATATTTGTTATTGATTGTGCTAATACATTGGAATGAAAAAGAATGTAAATTGAAAAAGAATTGTTTAAAGTGAATAAAATATGTGTTTTAAAGAGATTACGTTTTACTACATGTGTCGTCATTGGTCATTGATTAGGGTCATTTGCCCCTTACTATTGGTCATCGCGGACATTTGCCCCTTATGCGGCCCGCGAACATTTTTGAAAACGCTTATATGGCCCTCAAGGAAAAATAGTTGCCCACCCCTGGTCTAAACAAACACAGCTCACAACAGCAGGTTATTGCAAAGACACAAGTAGAAAAATGGATAATACTGATGATTCAAACAATGGTCTTATGTCACGCAAAAAGCTTCCCGAAATGGCGTTTATTACTTGGAGGATTCTCTCCATTTAGACATTCTCCGTCAGAGTGGATTACTGCTAAACTCTTTGGATTTTAGACTGAGATTTTACAGAAGTAAACCACACTTTGCGCTGATGTCTGACGAAGTTACCACTAATTATCAGATTAGAATTCGTAAAGCAACACAGAACGTCGAGAGAGTTTTAAAGTTAACACAGCCACTTTATTAGCGCACGCAAAGACTCTACAAACCACTAATGCGTTTTACCCGATTGGACGAGTTGAAATGAGATCGTCGAGCATTGTAGCTGGTACTAGAAATCACGTCATACAGAACTTAATCACTGGTCAGATTCTGTCCCGCTTGATTTTTGCGTTTACAATGAGTGAAGCACAGAACGATTCTTTTATTTCAAATCCCTCCAAATTTCAACATTACAATCTGTCTTTCTTCTCGTTGTCATTAGATAACTAATTAATACCTCTTCAATCTCTGAAACCGAATTTTGAGACGGGATCTTATTTGAGAGAGTTTGTTCACTCCATGACAGCACTCAGTCTTTGGAAAGAAGACAGAGATGTTGATGTCACTCAGTTTGATTACGATGCTGGTTACACATTTTTTTGTCTTCGATCTTTCGGGCAACAGGAATTATTTTACAGACAGATACAAACTTATACGCAATGGTACGCTAACTGTTGAAGTTCAGTTCTCTGAAGCTTTACCTGTCTCTGTGAAGCTGATTTTCTGGAATCTCCTGGAAATCAATAAAGACAGAAACATAAGCTTTGATTTCACAAATTAGGTTCAATGAACACACAGCAGCTATGGAGTGTGCTCGAGTGTGATCCCTTCACTCGTCCTCTGGCACGAGGTGTTTTCCCCGCTTATTTGATAGCATTTCTCGTTACTAATTGGAAATACGGACGATGCTATAAACCTGGCACACACTGAGTGGCCTTCTGTATACCCTCTGTCAAACAAGCATACATCTTCGATTCTTTCGGAATGTTTTCCCAAGAACAATTTCACTGGTTCATGACTACACTCTCTGAAAAATGGATCTACATACACAGTCTTCTGACATATGCGGTCATCACTGTTTGCATTACCTGAAATTATAGCAAGAGGTCATTCTATGAAGGACATTGTGAACAACACTTATACAAATGAACTGTTCCTAAAATGATCTACTCGTGAAATGTGAAGTCGTTCAAGATGACTTTTCTAACAAAACCTCATTTAAGACATGTCAAATGTACAAATGGAACCAATGTTGTAGATCTTTAAATTACTCTGTTTAATCATTGAATTTTTGTTTTAATTAATTTCTGTACTTATTTGTTCAAAATAAATTTTTTGATTTCAGTTTGAATTTGTGTTTGTCTGTACTTTGGAAAAAAACCCTCACTGAAAGCCGCCATTGTGTTACCAAATCATTCGCTGGTTGAAAGACCTATAGTCGTCGATCCATCTGGTGTCAGACCGGATCGCCCATTGGGATGTCATTGGGATGTCGGATTAATCGGCAATGGGGACCACAGGATGCATGGTATGCTCTGGGCATTCACACAGGTTGATGGTTGGTGCATTTGTAACTCCTCTTCGAAGGACCTTCGATTTCAATGACCGATTTGTTTCAGTTTAGAGTCTACAGGCGTTCCATAAACATGTGTTCGTAAAGTTATTGATAGATAGATAACATCATAAAACTATCGAGTGTTTGCCTTTGACATTTACTTTAACGAAAGTGATGGAGCGTTCTTCAACCGTGCTACTGAAGGGACCATTGATGCGTTTTTGTAGTCTTTGTTTATTATTGTTGTTGATTACCGTACATTGCATGAATGGATACGAGGCCTTTTTAAAATTACTTTATTATGCTAATAACAGCACTGATGCAAAAATGTATAATCATCCTCAAAATATAATGTTCGTGGATGGTATTTAAAATGTGTTAAGGAACAAATTTATTTGGTTGAAGTTTCACATAAGATAAAAACGAGCATACGAAAACAACCCTCAGAGAATTTCCGTTTGGTGAAAATCACGATCGGAGAAAATTTCACCCGTGCAAGAATTGTATACAAATCAGTGCCGCCATACCAAAAAACCGTCCCATGAAAAATTTCGTCAACATAAAATCCAGACCTTGATAAATTTTGACTTTGCAAAAAACCGTCTTTCCTGAAAACCTGTCGTGTCAAACCATTCATTGAATAATTTCACAGAGCTTGAGTAATGTATGTGATGAATTTCATTAAATAAAAACTGTGTCAAAATCTGAGGGACATCATTCAATTATTGGAAAAGAAACCGTAAACCTAGTGAAAATTTTTGGTCTTTTGTCTTTTCATCATCATCCACACCATCATGGAGATAAACGCATCTGTTAAATTGACGCAATGTTCTCTCGGCACTTGTCGCCGGTAGCTCTGGAAGCAGAAAGTCAATCTTAGTAGCCCAAATGTTAAAGTATAGAGATGAAGGTATGGATCCATTACCAACATAAATAATTTACTGCTATGGTGGTTTAATACCCCCGGCTTGAACCTCTCAAACATTACGTTTCATGCAGGAGTTCCCGACGAAAAGTTGATCTAAGAAAATATTCCCGCACAGGTGTTATTGATTTTAGATGATTTATAAATAAGGTGAAAAATAACGAAATTGTTGAAAAAATCTACACCAGTTACAGTCATCATCTCAATTTCTCCGTGTTACTAATTACGCAGAACCTCTTTGCCCATTCAAAAATCATCCGCACAATAAGTTTAAACACAGTACATCTTTCTGGGTTACGTGTCAATTCGTCGAGGGCCAATTCGTCGAGCGTCAGTTCGTCGGCGTCAATTCGTCGAGCGTCATTTCGTTGAGAGTGTCAGTTGGTCGCGCGGTTAGTTCGTCGGAGGTCAATTCGTCGAGCGTCATTTCGTTGAGAGTGTCAGTTGGTCGGGCGGTCAATTTGTCGGAGGTAAATTAGTCGAATGTCAATTCGTCGACCGTGTCAGTTGGTCGGGCGGTCAATTTGTCGGAGGTAAATTAGTCGAATGTCAATTCATCGACCGTGTCAGTTGGTCAGGCGGTCAATTTGTCGGAGGCAAATTCATCGGGTGTTTCAGTTGGTCGAGATAATAAATAAATGGTCGAAAAAACTTTCATAAAATTCATTAAGGAAAAAAATTTGTTACTAATTTATTTACTTGAAAGATAAACAATAAATACCATTACTGTTAAAACTCCGTATCTATATACAGCTTTTGTAAGCAATGTAGCCACAATAAATCTAATCTTGTTGACGACATATGCCCCAAACTATTTATACCGCTTCAGTTTCTTTCATTTTCAGAATGAAATTAATAACTGTATAAAATTAATTATCGGACAAATTGAGCACATACAGGAAATTATCTTTTTATTTCTTTATTTCTTTATTTCTTTAGAATTGATTTACAAAAAGCC
>JAHWFO010075106.1:323141-335532 GCA_023313115.1 Rhysida immarginata | reverse complement strand
TTAACTTTTACTTAATAAAAATTTAATTTCTTGTATGTGATCAGTTTCTTGTATTTCGCATAGTATTTATGTTATTATTTAATTTTTTACACACAAGTATTGTTATTTAACTTTCACGTAATAAAAATTTAATTTCCTGTATATGATCAGTTTGTGTAATACTTTTATAATTATTAAGTATATTCTGAACATGAAGACTACTGAAGCAGTATAAGCAGTTACGGGCTTTTGCATCAACAATTGGCTGGTGATGTTTGTATGTTGCGTTAACAATGGTTGATGAAATTGATACATGCCATAGGTTTCCATCACGGTCTATAGATATTCATGTTTATTGTTAAAATGAAGCTAAAGTTTCTAGCTCCCATAGGGCAGGAACTCTATTGAAAAATGGCGCTGCATGTACAATCGGCCCAACTGCGCCTGCCCTCGACAACCTCTTAGTTTGAACCCCCCCCCCTCTGCCTTTCGTATTATTTCCTTTATTATCAGATTATCGTTTGTTGATTATTACATGCAAAAGCTGTATTTAAATACACATTTTAACAGTAACAACATTTGTCGATTTTCGTTAATAAATGTTCTTAAAAGATTTTTTTCGACCATTTATTTATTATGTTGTTATGAATATGTGCATATGCCAGTCTGCGAACAGGTGACGTGAAATTTTGTGTTAAACTGAGGAAATCGACCACAGGATATTAAATGTTTCGGCCAGCTTATTATTTATGTTATTATTTAATTTTTACTTAATAAAAAGATAATTTCCTGTATGTGCTCAATTTGTCCGATAATTAATTTTATACAGTTATTAATTTCATTCTGAAAATGAAAGATACTGAAGCGGTATAAATAGTTTGGGGCATATGTCGTCAACAAGATTAGATTTATTGTGGCTACTATATCACATTGCTTACAAAAGCTGTATATAGATACGGATTTTTTACAGTAACGGTATTTATTGTTTATCTTTCAAGTAAATAAATTAGTAACAAAAATTTATTTCGTTAATGAATTTTATGAAAGTTTTTTCGACCATTTATTTATTATCTCGACCAACTGAAACACCCGACGAATTTGCCTCCGACAAATTGACCACCCGACCAACTGACACGGTCGACGAATTGACATTGGACTAATTGACCTCCGACAAATTGACCGCCCGACCAACTGACACTCTCAACGAAATGACGCTCGACGAATTGACCTCCGACGAACTAATCGCGCGACCAACTGACACTCTCAACGAAATGACGCTCGACGAATTGACCCTCGACGAACTGACCTGATACCATCTTTCTGGTAAAGTCACCGAGAGACGTAGGACAGATTCGCATGCTGGCATCGCAAACAGGTTATGGACGTTTACTCATCGAAGCCTTTAAGGACGCTGCACAGAAACCCCATAGTTATTTGTTACTTGATTTAACTCAGAGCTGTCCTGATGTTCTGAGACTGCATAGTAAGATCTTCTCTCATGAAAGAGCAATCGAAGTTTTAAACCAGACATCAATCATTTTTAAATCGAGCAGCCATCGAGTACATACGACGATGATAACCCTGGTTGTAAAACGTTGTCATTTTCCAGGAACCTTGAAACACTCAGCACCCCATCATAGGAAAGTGCTAATGCAGGATGCCAGTCTTAATCAAGTAAAAGCACTGTGTGAGATCTGTCATAACTTTCTGCACCATAAAGTATCTTGGACACCTCGCATTAGAACAAGATAAAAGGTTTAGCTCATAAAAAATTTTCATTAATAGCAAAGAAAGCTTATCTGAATCAACGTGGTTACGGATTCCTACCTCCTCTTTTGTTATACTCTTTTTCATCTCTACCTTTCGTCTATTTACCGTCAGGCAATAACCACTTTGCAACGATAATACAGTGATAATACTAGAGGATTATCGGGTAACTTCAAAACCTGAACAAAAGATTTTGTACATTAGCGAAAAGTGAAAGAGATGCTTTCATTTATTGTTTTTTTACATCGTATTATTATTAAGAATAATAATATTATTATTAATAAAAATAAATAAATATATACAATTTTAAGGGTATAAATTTTTAATAATTTATTGACGAACTTTTTGCCCTGTATTTTAGTATTTATTTATTTATTTATTTATTTATTTATTTGCTTATTTATTTATTTTTATTATTTATTAATTTGTATTTTAACAAATAATGCATATTAACGCAAAATAGCAACACTATTTATAATAATAATACGATGTAAAAAAAAACAATAAACGAAAACATCTCTTTCACTTTTCGGAATGTACAAAATCTTTTGTTCAGGTTTTGAAGTTACTCGATAATCCTCTAGTATTACCACTGTATTATCGCTGCAAAGTGGTTATTGCCTGAGAGTAGAGATGAAAAAGAGTATAGGCAGTATCACTGGACCGATTTTGAATAAATTAATTAGTCCACCTCATACTCATTGGACTAGAAATGTACCTAGGTATGGGACTGCAGATAGAAGATTAGTAATTACTGTTGCACCTCAGAATGATATTTGTCCCCAGGGTAGAATGTAGCCTACAAAGGCTGTCAATATGGTTACTAGTAGAATGATTACACCAATGTTTCAAGTTTCTATAAGAATGAATGAGTTAAAATAAATTCCTTGTCTTACATAAAAAATAGAGAGGCTCCATTGGCGTGTAAGTTTCGTAATAATCATCCATAGTTAACGTCTCATGAGATGTGAATTACTCTATCGAATGCTAGTCTTGTGTCTGCTGTGAAGTGTATCGCTAGATATAGTTCTGTTATAATTTGTAAAATAAGGCATAATCCTAGAAGTGATCCAAAGCCTCACATCTATGGGAAGGGTAAATGGATTAGTGAACCATTGATGATTTTAGCTAGAGGGTGGGTTTTCGTATTGACTTTTTCATAAATTTTTTGTTGTAGGGGTCCTATTTTATAATTTGTAATATATGTAATAATGAATAGGGCAATTAGTAAATATGCTAATAGCAATATATTTAGTTTGAAGTTTTGCTGATATAGGGAGTTCATAGTGTTTATTACTGGACTTAATGTTGTTTTTTTTGAAAAATTGAGTATAGTCAATTAGTAAAAGAATAAGTGAAGTTGGAACTAATATTGGCAAAATTGTTAATATGTTAAATGTTTCATTTGAGGCCAGGGACGAAATATATGAAAATAAAATTAATATTCCTCCTAGAAAAATTAAAATTAAAATATAACCAAATCAGAAATACTCTTTTAAATAATTTGTTGATGATGCTGTTCAGATGGTCTGTATAATAATTATTATGATTATAGATACGGGATTTTCTAATGTTACTATGGCTGTGATAGTTAAAGTTGCTAAAATTATTAGTATAGTGAAGATTTCAAGAAGTAGTTAAAACAAAATATTAACATTGGATGTTAAAGTTATCATTTTCTTGATTAATAAATAAATCCTAAGTTTACAAAACTTATGTTTTAATAAACTATTAGTAATTTATGGATTTTTATTTTGTAGGGATCATATTTATTATTTTAGGGGGTTGGATTTTTATATCTAAATATAAACATAAATTCATTATATTACTGAGTTTTGGAGATTATGATGTTAGGTCTTTACTCTTTGTTGTATTTAACATTTTTAAGACTTTTGGAGGAAGGTATAGTTTTAATGATTTTCTTAGGTTTTTCAGTGTGTGAAGGAAGAGTTGGTTTGGGTTTATTAGTAATGTTTGTTCGTTCTTATGATAGTGATTTTTTTGCAATTTTTCTTCTTTATGATGTTAATTATGTCTATATTAGGTTTAATATTAATTAAATTTATTGTTGATTGATTTATTGTCTTTTGTTTTTAATATTTCTCACTTTTATATTAGTTATAATAGGCTATTCTGAACTGTCTATTTGGGGAAGTAGATTTTATTTTGCTTTTGATAGTTTAAGATGAAGATTAACTATCCTTAGAGTGTGAAATAATCTCTAATACTCTTGGCTAGTTATAGGGCTTTAAACAGACTAAAAAAATTTTTTTTACTAACATAGTTGTGTTATTGTGTTTATTTTTATGTTTGACTTTATGGTTCTTGATTATATTTATTTTTATATTTTTTTTGAAGGTTCTCTTATTCCTATTTTTTTGTTAGTTATTGGTTGAGGATACCAACCTGAGCGGCTCCAGGCTGGCTTATATCTGTTATTTTACACTCTAATTGTCTCTTTGTCTCTATTAATTTCTTATATGTGTATATATTTGGCTGAGAGAGAAGAGTTTTTTTATGGTATTTATTTTATATGTAATTATGGCAATTAATTTTATTGGTGGGTTTAATTTTTGGATTTTTAATTAAGATGCCAATGTTTTAATTACTACCTTCACACAAATATCACAGACTCCTTCAAACCCAATCGCAGATTGTATCCCTGCGTCCACTGCCTGAACAAATCGACACTAAACAGAGCAGTGTTGATGATGATGATGATAAAAAAAAACGTAATAAACATCGGATTCGCAAATCAACAAAACTTTAAAAAAACCCAAATTTGAATGTACATCAGAAAATGGACCTTTATTTAAACGCCCTTCAAAAATATCTAAGAGGTAAGAGACTCGAAGGTAGTACGAAACCAACGAGTTTTTCAACCCAAACAGACCCTCAAACTCCGCAGATGCCGTCATTAATACGCCCATTACCATCACCTCGATCCCTTCCCGAGACACTCTCTTAAACATCACCACCTCAACTCGTCTATTCACCTGTATTTCATTCGCCAGCAGACTTACAAGAAAACCCCGACTGGAATAACGATGGCAGCGTGGATAGCGAAATCCCTGAGAACAAATTTTACCAGTTCAGCAAAACTCGAAACGGGATCAGCTCCGTGAGATACTATGTAAGAGAACTGATGTTATTCGATGAACAAAAGAGGAGACAGTGTCAGTTTTCAGAAAATCAATACATGGTTCAAACATTAATCGTTTAATAAAAGATGTGTTATCACCGATACCAGAACTGATGATCCCACGTCGGGGCAGAGAACACTTCGCAGCGGTATTACAGCATCTTGACGTCCCTGAAGAATTAATTGTTAATCCAGCATATTGAACCATGGGAGAAACAAACATCTTTGCAAAACGACGTCACACATCAAATCGTCATGACACAAACTGGTTGGGTTACACTCAATGACAAATTACAAAAATTCAATTTGTAATTCTGTCTTAAATTTATTGTTACAAAAGTCATCTTGAATGAATTCACATTTCACGAGTAGATCGTTTAGGAACACTTCATTTGTATAAGTGTTGTTCACAATGTCCTCCATAGAATGACCTCTTGCTATAATTTCAGGTAATGCAAACAGTGATGACCGCATATGTCAGAAGACTGATGTTGCACAATTCTTTGTATTGAAGATCCATTTTTCAGAGTGTGTAGTCATGAACGTGTGAAATTGTTCTTGGGGAAACATTCCGAAAGAATCGAAGATGTATCCTTGTTTGACAGAGGGTATAAAGAAGGCCACCCTGTGTGTGCCTGGCTTACTAACATCGTCTGTATTTGCAATTAGTAATGAAGGGTAAACAGGATCGAGAAATGCTATCAAATCAGCAGAGAAAACACCTCGTGCCAGAGGACATGTGAAGGGATCACACATGAGCACACTGCACAGCTGCTGTGTGTTCATTGAACCGAATTTGTGAAATCAAAGCTTACGTTTCTGTCTTTATTGATTTCCAGGAGATTCTGATACTAACAATAGGAAATCAGGTTCACAGAGTCAGGTAAAGCTTCAGAGAACTGAACCTCAACAGTTAGCGTACCATTGTGTATAAGATTGTATCTATCTGTATAATAATTTCTGTCGCCCGAAAGATCGAAGGCAAAAAATGCGTAACCAGCACTGTAATCAAACTGTGTGACATCAACATCTGTCTTCTTTCCAAAGACCGAGTGGTTTCATGGAGTGAATAAACTCTCTCAGGTAAGATCCCGTCTCAAAATTCGCTTTCAGAGGTTGAAGAGGTATTGATTGGGTAGCTAATGACAACGAGAAGAAAGACATTGAAATGTTGAAAGTTGAAGGGATTTGAAGTAAAAGAACTGTTCTGTGCATCACTCGTTGTAAACGCAAAATCAAGTGGGATGGAATCAGACCAATGATTAAGTTCTGTATGACGTGATTTGTGGTACCAGCTGCAATGCCCGACGATCTCATTTAACTCGCCCAATCGGGTAAAACGCATTAGTGGTTTGTAGAGTCTTTGCGTGAGCTGATAACGTGGCTGTGTTAACTTTAACTCTCTCGACGTTCAGTTTTGCTTTACGAATTGTAATCTGATAACTAGTGTTAAGTTCGTCAGACACCAGCGCAAAGTTTAGTTTAATTCTGTAAACTCTCAGCCTAAAATCCAAAGAGTTTAGCAGTAATCGACTCTGACGGAGAATGTCTAAATTTGAGAGAATCCTCCAAGTAATAAACGCCATTTCGGGAAGCTTTTTGCAATACCTGCTGTTGTGAGCTGTGTTTGTTTAGACACTCTCCATAGTTCAAAAGAGTTTCAAAATAAGCTCTGTATGGATATAAGTTGTTGCTATGACTGACTAATATATCTACGAGATAACAGTTCACTTCAGAGAATAACGAGTGTAAGAAAAGGTTTACAGGTCCTGTTTAACTGTGTGATGGTAGCACTCCGTCACGTTTATTGATAACAGCTTCTAAACTCAGCGAAGTTTGATCGAGGTCGATGTAAAAATCCACTAAACCTGGGACAAAGAATTCGATGGGACCGTCAGTTGACTTATGATTGCCGTCGGTTGGTATCCTGTGACTTGTCGTTTTTCCTTCTGTCCACTCGTGTGAGGAATAGAAAAATGTCGAGATCACTGTTAAGACATTCGGTGCTCATCTGATGTATCACTGAAGCCATGATTAGGTTGGAATTAGGTGAAAACCAATGCTACAGGGCCAATGTTTAAAACAGTTTTTGCGTTCCTTTTCACCACCTTTTTCGTTGACCTTTTCTTCTTCTTCTTTTGTTTCTTCCTTTGGGTTTATTCGACTTTGTTGAGTGCTGTACACGACCTTTCTGACTGAAATTGGATGCAAGAAACGACTCCAAGCTGTTGCTTCTAGGTGTTTTTACAGACGAATTAGTAGTTGTTGAAGTAATTCGTCTTTTAGTTCTGCCTCTACACCCCTGAACTCTGGTACCCATTTCCTGTAGGGTGCTACCACCTGCCTCCTTCATTCGTGACACCGTTGACTGTTTCGAATTTTGATCTTGCAACACATGATTAAAAACAGAAACACCACCTCTTAAGGCATGGTGATCAAGAATTTTTCCCATGGACTTGAGTAGTGGTGTGGCAAAACGATACAGATTGGAAATTGCAGAATCAATACCATTACCTCGCTGAAACATGGTGCCTCTAAACACAAGTATGCTACTACCCTTCTGACTAAAATAGTAACGTGAAATGGCATCTTGGCTTGGCTTGTAGGGAACATGCATCTTGAACTGAATTGTGTGTATTGACGAGGCGTGAGCAAAGAAATCGACACTCACTCTATGGCAGTTTCTTAGGAAAATGTAATTTCACAACTGTTCTACCAGATATAAACGAGAGCAAATTGCCATGGTCTGAATGAACAGCAATGTCAATCGTGTCAATGACATTTTTACTTAAGGGAAAATAGTCAGGTGAATGGAAAGTTTGATAAATCACTTCTTTTCTTGCATGCGACACAGGAATGATACATAGGAGCAGTGTATAAGTGTTACCTACAACTTCAGGTCGAATGATGTCCGTGTATTCCTGTCGTAAGATCGATCGGTGTCGAGCCTTTGCCAGTTTTGAGTGCCGAATCAGCGAGATCTGTCTGTAAACCTAATGTGTAAAAAACTTATGTAATGCCCCATCTGAGCATTTGAAATGAAAACATTTGTTTGGGGTGAGAATGACACTGTAATACGCCCATTCTTTCTGAGGAATCAATTTAATGGGTGCATCAACAACATCTCTACAGTTATCGTAATACCCTTCAGGAATTTTTAAGATGTATTGCAGCAGTTTCGGGTGAGTCGTAAATAACACAATTGATGAAACCATTGCCTATATCATATAAGGGAATAGACATAGGAATTTTCAATTTCTTATTCAGAAAGCGGTCTGAATAAAACCAACATTGGCATCGGCAGGGAATTCAATAAAGCGATCTGAGGGACCAGAAAAACGAGCAAAAATCATTAACCAACTTTGACTCGATATCGACGGTTCTAAAACAATCTTTTAAAAATTTGAAGGCATCAAATATGTTAAGTAATTTGGTACTCTTAAACTCAACAATTTTTTGGTATAGAGAAGAGAACATCTTTCAAATAAGCTTTTAAAACCAGTTCGACTTCGTGTGTGAAAGACAAGAGCGTCGGTTTTCTGTCAGGTGGAATAATGTTGAATTCAATTTGTTCCTCGATTTGATCAGTGTTAAAACCAATTTTAAAAGTATTGTTTACAGCTGTAATGTTCTTGAAAATGGCAGGGAAATGCGTTTCCGTTAATCTAACCTCCCACCGCCCTTGGAAACGTAGCGTACGCGGTAGTCATGTGATAAAATGTGGTGTTAGTGTGAGATTGTTTTTTGTCAGCTGCAGCCATATTCGAGGGTAAAGTATCGTAAAAATCCGTGTCTTCATACATGTTGATGAATCACAAACACAACTGATCTGGCTCACACCTTGTTAAACGTTTAAAAGATCTGTCTCTCGAACCCAGCTGTACATGCTGTCTGGGTAACCTTGCCATTTCACAAAAGCTTCATGCACACCACGTCTTGAGTGTCTTCTAATAATAAACAATGTTGAGGACTTCAGGCATTTTAACCTTTTGTAACTCCTGTTTATAGAATACACTGCGATCTCAGCACCTTTGTAATCTTTTATTTTATACACAACAGGTTTTCGAAAAACGATTTTTGAAACTTCAAACACTTCCTCAGTCCAATTTGGTTGAAAATCCTTTTCAAAAGTGTTTTTCACTTCTGAAATACGCACGTGGTCACCAATTTGTAGCCTTGGTGTCGTTTGCGGGGCAGCTGTGTAATATCGCCGCATTTTCAAACACAATGCCGGTGCATTCCGATCATTAACTTCAGATAGGGCAATACCAAGCCAACACGATTGTTGTAACTTAGCACGAGATCAGATAAGATGTCGATGTACCAACGTGTGTTGGCATATGTAAAATACTTAAACATTCGGGTTTTTAAGGTACGGTTAAATCGTTCAGCTGTTGTAGGCTTCACATTGGATTCGGTTGCAAAGAAATTAATGTTAAGTTCTTTAAAATAGTCTTGAACTTGTTCATTTAAAAACTCCTTCCCTTTATCAGCGTTCACTTTTAGTGGTACCTGACCATTAGTGAAAATTTTTTGTAAGGCTTTCTGAAGCGCATGACCTCTCTTCATTTTTAGTGGATCAACCCATGCGAAACGAGAGAAAACATTGATGCAAGTAAAGAGAAATTTATACCCGTCGTTGTGTTTTGACAGACTTGATAGATCCACCAGATCAAATTGAAATTGGTCAAATGGTGCAAAAACTCTCATTCGGTTACGTGGATAACAATGACAAACAGGTTTATGTAGGGTTTAAGCTGGAACTCCACTTAACCATTCACCAGTTTCTTTTTCAGAATGATTAGTTTGTAAAGCTAATCCGTGCACACCACCAAACCCAGCCAGGTTTCTAGCGCTGGAAAATGCTTCATCTTTTTTGTACTTAAATAAAAACCTTTTGCAGTGTGTAATGGTATTTATAAAAAAGTTTGCAATGTCAATTGTAAAATGCTCAATTGAAACAATGTAGCAATTAACAGTAAATTAAAAAACAAACAATACACCTTGAAACAAAAGAAAGTGGGAAAGGGCTTAGAAAAAGTTTGGTTGACCAAGAAACAATAGTTAATTAGTAATTAAGCAATCACCTTGAGGTGCCAGTATGTCAACCCCGTCCCATCTGGCTGGGTATATAAGGGAATGAAGGGGTGTTCACTTGTGAGACAGAATCACGGAAGTGCATTATAAATTGAAGACCAGGACACCCTTACAGACCCACCACGTGAAGCAGCACCAGCACCATGGGTGAAATCAGGTATTACGAAACCAATATTAATTAATAAATGGTATTTAAAAGTAATTAACAAACAATGTTTTAAATTGTGTAACTGTTATGTCAACAGTCACGTGGACAGTACCTGTTGTGAGGCAGAGTGTTCAGCGAATTTGGAATGTAGCGGTGGCATCTTTGATCTTTTGCACACCTGTTTGTGTGGCCAGGTGTAAAAACAGTGGGACACCCTCTCCACATTTCATTTGCCGCTGGATCTCGAGGTCTTCTACTCACACGTCTGATATCGGAAGATCATGAGCGCTAGAGATCCTTCATAGGGTTCTTGTCCCCGCCACCCAAAACGATAAGCAGTTTTGAAAAGTAAGTAAGAACATATTCTTCAGCTATTCTCTCAATATCGCTTTCATAATGACACAAATTTTTTTTCATTATTGGCAGTCAGATCAATTACCGAACCTGTTACAGACGATATTTCTTAATTAAAATTGAATTTTCAGATTCACCTACTGCAGCACCGTCATATGATGGGCTTTAATACTAGTTTTTTATATAGACCTTTCCCTCGAAACCGAAACGGAGTAACTGCACAGAAGCAGGACAACAAAAAAACTTCCGTTAACTGCCTTGAAATGTACACATCCCGAGGAAAACAGAAGATTTTTTGCTGTCCTGCTTCTGCGCCAAGAACTCCGTTTCAGTTTCGCGGGAAAGGTCTATAAAGTTAAAATTGTTATATTTTTCTACAAAAACCTAAACGGCACTAAATGGCGATAGTGGCACTGCAGGAAAAAGAAACCCATCCAAAGTTTTTCTTTCCCCACGCGAAGTATAGGCATCATTTTCGTCTTTTATGTCTTGTGTTCAGTTATTATATAATTATCTATTGGATAGCGGTATGTATGTTGAGGAAGATGTCGTGGAGGAGTTTAATTCCTTACTTAGAGTTGTTCATGGGTATGAAAACTGAAGTGTTTATGAGATGATAATAGACGAACTAGGCCAGAGAGCTCTGCCTGTTGCCCCGAATTCTAATTTTCTTCAGGTTTTATTGATAGATAGTCCACGGGGTGGCATTGTGAATGCCTCCAATTCAAAGCATTTGGTGTTCAATTCTTAACCGTATATAAATCACCAAAATGCCTTCTGACAATTTCCATCGAATAAATTAATAATGCTATCAGTGCACACGAAAAGATTGTTATAGCAGGAGACTTGAATATTAATTTTAAGGAAAAATCAAAAATGAAATATCAGAATTCAATCACTCGGTCTTAGTCCACATATTCAAGAATATACGACAGGACAGGTTTCAGTAATAGACAATATATTCAGCAATTTCCCGTTACAATCCTGTATCATACATAATTTTTTTAGTTACCATAAACAAATTTGGGTTAGATTTAAAAAAAAAACAACATGGCAGATAACATACAGAACCCTCTCCATGGGAGCTCGACTCGCACTTGTCCTTTTATTTTTCTAATGAGGTGATCTGTTTCTTCATCTCAATCTGTGCTTTTTGTGTCTCAATAATGGTCTTATGTTCAGACATATGATGATTTATCATGGTAGTAATGTCTGTAGATAATTTTTGAATTTCCGATCGGAGATCAGCATGAGTTGCCTCAGCATTTTTAGTACAAGTCTTTGTATGATTGGTTATGCCTGCGTTTTCAGCTTGCCTGGCAAGTTCGATTGCACTTTCAAAGGATTCTGGGTTTTATAGTAGAAATATCATTCTAAGTTCTGGTCAAACAGTCGTTTTTAGCTTCTGAAGGAGAGTCTGGTCTTTACAAACAGTGAAACCTTCATCTGCCTTCACCATATATATCTAAATAGCAGACGCAATCAATTTGCATATTGATGAACATTCTTCCCTACCCTTTGCTTCGCCTAATAAAAATCTAGTTTAGCATTCTCTAAATGTTCAGGTTTTAGAAAAAGTTCAACAAGGGGTTGCTTCAGTTCTGCATAGTTGCTACATTCTGAAAACGCATGTTCATTATAACATGATCGGCCTCTCGGTGGCTCAGTGGTTGTGTGATCGCCTCTGATGCCCGAGGATGTGGGTTCGATCCCGGCCAAGAACAACGAGGATTTTTTCAGGAGGAAAATCCTGAGATCACGCACTTCCTTCGGAGGGGAATTAAAGCCGTTGGTCCTGTATAGTCGTTTGCTGGATGCACGTTAAAGAACCCTTGTGAGGCAAAATTTATGGCCCATTGTCACGGAATTTTAATTATTCCGATGGCATAAGATATCGTCTGCGC